>CAJNDV010036730.1:22364-58213 GCA_905221635.1 Symbiodinium sp. CCMP2456 | reverse complement strand
GCTCCTAAAACCCTGAAGTAGCCTACACCCCCTCTCTAATGGGCTCAAAAACCACCGAAAAGGTAGATAACTGAGGGGGGGGGTACCATATATATATTTGTATTTATTTGTAAATATAGGGCTCGAATGGCCTGCAAGGGCAGGATTATCGGCTGCCCCAGTTCCCGTAGAGTCGCCCCATATGGGGAAGGGAACGCCTTGAACATCAACCATGGTGAGCCGTGCTGTCTATGAGCTCCTGGAGTATAGGGATTCGATTTCACTTCGAGAGCTGCGCCTGGTCTTACAGGACCGGACATGCATCGACCTGACATCCGAGAGGTCCTTCATAAGGCAAGTGGCAGAGCATATTCTCGCGACACTGCCTTCCGGTCTCTACTTTATGCAAATGCCGCTTGAACAAGTAGCACGACCGTGCGACAGTTGCTACAAGTGCTGCTACTGTTGCAGTTCCGTGCATGACACGTGGAAGCGTGCTGTTCACAGAGGTGCCTTCTACATTTCTCCGTGCTGGGACTGACAAGCTGCCAAAGGCGAAAGCGTGGCATGATAGCATTGCGAGGAACACATGCTGCCATTTCAGATTGTCTTCGGAGTCTGTGGGACAACATGCGCATGAACGTCGCCGTACTCTGTTGGATTGCAACAGTTGCAACAAAATGTGGATCCAGCCTTCGGACAAGACGGTCGGTGGTGGTGACGGTATTGCAGGTGGTGTAAGGACGTACCATTCGGACGGAAGTCGTTGATTCGGTCATTGATCGAGGCCGGCAGCTTGCAGATAGTGGCATTGGGCTTCGAGGCTTCAGGGCCAGCAACGCTTGTGGTGGTGGAGGCCAAAACTCCAGCTTGGCTTCCTGTCTTGTGGAGCGCTTGCTGTTGGACTCTGGCCAGAGATGCAAGCTCAGGCAATGTCTGCAAAATAATCTTACTGGCACATGTGTCCACTAATTGTTCGAGTACGCAGATGGGGCTACTGGGTTTGGCAACGAGGCGTAGCCCGATGATCCCAAGCTGCAGGCTCGTGCTGAGACGATCGCCCATTTTGAGGCGATACCAGGATACTCCCCCTCAGCTTGCCGCGTCCTTTGCCCGAGCCTCAAGTTGACTCGGAGATTGTTGAGGGAATTCGAATTATTAGGAATGTATTTTATTACTTTCGGTGTTTTTATGCTTTTTGCTTTTGCTTTCTGTTGCTTTCGTCCCCCAACCCCCTCCCGCTCTTTTGAAGCTGGGCTTGCTCGAGCGCCTGCTGCTTGATGACGTTCTTGAGGGCTCTATAAACATACGCGGTTCCCGTGAGTCCCATATTGTATCGTTCTGAAGCTTTGCGCAGAGCTTTGTCTCGTATGTGACGGCAGGAACCGCTTGTTTTCGGAGTTCATCATGCTTTTGTTTGTGTTTGGCGGGTCACAGGTGAGACGACTTTTCGGTCCAAAGGACTCGGTTACATCTCACTTACCCAGCCCTGGCATGCTTGAGCGCATACTGACACGGCTGTCACGCCTCAACCAGATTTCTGCGCCAGGCTTTTGAATTTAAGTAGATGCAAGACAATGGGCTGCGTCCGACCGTGTTTCTGTGCCCCAAAGGAGCGAAAAAAGAGCGATATGTAAAATTAGTTATATATATATATGTACGAAACGGGAGTGAGTGAGATAGAGTGAGAGAGAGAGAAAGAGAGAGAGAGACAGAGAGTTTCTGGGTATGTCTTTAGTTGTTTACCTGCAGTCGCAAGCAGCCGACAAAGCCAAGTCAATGCGGGGCTGCCTTCATCTCTGCCATGAAAGGATTAATCGGCTCGATCGCGAACGGCTGCAGCACCCGTCGAAGATGCCGTGTCCGCGAAGTATACCTGGCCAAACCACTCACCCATCGTTTGAGCTGGCTGTATGGCCGTTGTACTCTGACATGACCTCTGCTCGAAGTCCGCGCATATCACATGCTAGCTGGACTGCATCCTCCTGCCTTGACACTCGCCCCAGGGCGCAGCCCACAGCTGCAGCCAGCACGGGGACAGCACGAGACCTCGGCGACCGACGGCATGCGCCGAAAGGTGACTTCAAAAGGCAGCCCAGTCTGAGCATGGCCTCGGCGGGGGCCTGCTGGCGCAAGCCGGAGAAGCTCCTTCCGACTTCACAGAAACCAAAAAACGGCCCAAAAGACTGCCTGCATCCCTTCAAGATCACAGGGTCATCTGCAGATTCCGCGGTGGTTCATTAGTCTGATCACAGCCTGAATGCACAAGCACGAGTCTCAGCATGCCGGGCCTTGACATACACAATGCCCAGAAGGGTTCAAACGCTGAGCACATGTTGCAGCCTGCGAAGAGACGATGCAAGACTGGCCGTGAGAGCCCTGTGGCCTTAGCACATAACGGAAGCCTCCAAAGCTGGAAGCATGGTGGATCCGAGACAAGCCGAGAGTGTGTGAGCTGACAAATGTTCGCTGCTGCATGTGCAGTATGCTCTTTGTCGAGTCGGTGTGGTGCGTTTCATGCGTCATGATGAGTTCTCTTGAGGCTGGAGTACGGCCAATACTACTGAGCTCTTACCGCAGTATGTGCCTGATGCTCACACACAACGCTCTTAACTCCTGCACTGCACGGATTCTTTGTCCTTCAGATACGCAACAGGGAATCTGAGAAGTCGGTGAGACTTGTTCGGTCGTCGGATTAGAAACAAACTCGCAAGGAACTTCTTGGAATGTCGTGGACCCATGCACCATGACATTCATGTCAGCACATAGGTTCGTTCCCAGATAAACTTCCTGTTGAAGTTGAACACAGTTTGGAGCCTCACAGCGGCACCCACGCCTTCCATGTGCAGGGCTGCAACTCGTCCAAGAAAGCTCGGGGGGGTCAGGGTTGTTGCGACAGATCTGGGTCCGAGCTACGAGCGCCTCCCAGGCACGCACCAAGCCGCAGGAGAAGCGCAGCGTCGCATGGGGAAACACCCCCCTGAACTGGAAGAAGAGGCCCAGGCACCTTCGAGCATCTCGACAGGATTGTGCTAGGGTCTCGAAAAAAAGTTGACCCCTCTGATGGTGAATGATGCATCTCGGGTGTCGGCGACAGGCAGGGAGGGGAAGATGTGTAAAGTTCGACCTGGCAGGAAGCGTTCAGAAGTACAAAAGAGCACGGCATCTCCAACTCATCCAGACCTCGCCGGTCAAGTTCACCAGCTCCCGCTGCTGGCACAGGGAGGTAAGAAGCTGCGCCTCAAGCTGTAGCCATCCCTGTACTCTGCGCGCCGGATAACTGCATGTAAAGTCGGGTATTTTACAGATCGTGTGACAGTCTCCACAGTAGCTTTTCCCATGCGGGGCCTCGGCACACAAAGCCCTGTCGACCCAGCGGCTGAGAGGAAGATCTGTGGGTGTGAGCCACCTGGCCAGCCACCACGCACCCCAGCCATCACAGGAGCCGATCCTCGAGCTTTACAGATACTTCCCATTTCGGAACTCACGCAGGGGACTGCACCTGTAATCTGCGACCCAGCCATCAACTCGCAGACCATTTTCAAACCTTGGAACAGCCAGGCTTTTTGGACTCACATCTCGGTTGGTGCGGAAGCCGCTGCTGCCAAGTCGCAAGAGGCTTCCTCTCTTCGCCTGGGCTCCTGCACAGAGCACAGGGGAAGGGGGGGGGAGGGGGAGGGGGGAGGGTCTCAGAGCTTCGATGGCAATTGCGAGTGGCAGAAGATGGTCCTGTGAAGGTGTATTCAGCGTACGCGAGGATCCGAGGCCGGCGCCAGCCGTGAACAGGCCTTCGTACACTTCGCGGACTTTAGATTACAGCACAGGATTTGCTTGGCACAACTGGCTTCTGTGATGACAGCAGAGAAGCTGGCTAGCTGCACAGCTTCAGTCAAAGAGTTGGTCTCCACAAGTCGCTAGAGAAGCGCTGCGAAACAGAACTCCCTTGCGGAGGTGGGCAGGCTTTTGCGGCTGTAGTCATGACTCGGCTTCAACGTCCTTGCCTCAAGGCTAAGGCTGTGCAGCGAGAATTCAAAAGTTTCGCTCAGCCGGGTCCATGAAGTGGAAAACTCCACGTAGAGAACATTAGCTCACTTGGCTTCTTTGGCCTGTACTGCTCAGAGATGTGTCCCGCTTCACATCCAGTATTTGGCGAGCCATCGCTTGCCAGGGCTGGACTCGTCCTGCGCTTATCATAATCGTCAGCAGACTTTAACTCTAAACCCTAAAAGCCTGTACCCTATACCCTATACCCCTAAGGCCTAAACTTACCCCTAAACCGCCTTTAGAAACGTGTCGAAGCTGTTTCAGTTCGTGGCTCCCTTGCCTCATGGTGCAGATTCCTGAACACGGCACTGCGACACTCCGACTTGTCTTCCGATGACAACTCGGGATTGAACATCAACGTTACCCGCGCCTGCCCTGTTTAAAACAGGGCATCCTCTTCTGAAAATCCCCACTCCAACTCGCTTCTGAACCATGAAGACAATGAGCAGTAGATCCATCTTGTGCTTGACATAGGTACAAGAAAAACTCATGATGACTCATGATGGTCCTCTTCACCCGTGCCGACTTCGTTGTTGGTGTTCCTCCCTGCCACAGTACCTGATGGCTTTTCCTCAGGCACCGGGCACAGTAAGGTTTAAGTTCCGCCTTGTGACTCGTTGTCTTATTGCATCCTGAGCATCCTCTCTGTGGCTTTGACTTGCTCGAAGCTCGGGCCCTTTGCACTTTTCCGGAGATTCAGGAGAAAGGCTTTCGTCCTGCACAGCTGGGCATGTGTCTAGCATGTCGGCAATCGGCCCCGTTGACAAGACTCCGGACATGTTTCTCACCTCATCCCCAGATTGCTTCTCGTTTGCCCTCTTCAGAGCATCTTTGAAGGCTTGTCGTTCGGCAGCTTCTCTTTCCGCAGCTGCTTTGCGGGCAGCCTCTTTCCTTGCTTCTTCCTCCTCGGCCTCTTTCCTGGCGGCTTCCTGCATACGTTGTAGAGCAGCCTGCCTTTCTGCAGCCTCCCTGCGGGCCTTAAGCTGTTCAGGCTCTGTTTCTGCAACCTCTTTGCGGGCGGCCTCTTTCTTGGCGGCTTCCTGCTTAAGTTGTTCAGCAGCCTCTGGCTCTGCAGCCGCGGCCTCTTTCTTGGCGGCTTCTTGCATGCGTTGTAGAGCAGCCTGCCTTTCTGCAGCCTCCCTGTGGGCGGCCTCTTTCTTGGCGGCTTCCTGGTTAAGTTGTTCAGGCTCTGTTTCTGCAACCTCTTTGCGGGCGGCCTCTTTCTTGGCGGCTTCCTGCTTAAGTTGTTCAGCAGCCTCACGTTCTGCAGCCTCTCTGCGGGCGGCCTCTTTCTTGGCGGCTTCCTGCATACGTTGTAGAGTAGCCTGCCTTTCTGCAGCCTCTCTGCGGGCGGCCTCTTTCTTCGCGGCTTGTTGCTTGAGTTGTTCAGCAGCCTCTCTTTCTGCAGCCTCTCTGCGTGCGGCCTCGTTTTTAGCTGCTTCCTTCTCAAATTGTTCAGCAGCCTCGCTTTTCGCAGCTGCTTCACAAGCAGTCGCAGTGCCTTCCTGCTTGCGCCGCTCTTTGAAATCAGCTGCGAGGTCTGCCTGGAGCTTTCAAACTATCACATTGACGTGGTCTCGAAGCCCGTCTAGTCTCGTGGATAGGACTTGACCATGCCGAAAGTCCGAGTGGCAAATGAAAGCCGCTTGCAAAAGCTGATCGGGCAAACTGCAGACTGATCCTGAGCTCAGTGTACTACCAGTTCGGAGGAGAAGCACAAAGGACTAAGTGCACGGTGGGCCAGAGCGCGGACAAGATGCATCTGCAAGCAGGTCGACGAAGGCATCTGATGATTGGAGCTGAAGAGTTTTGTCCTTGCACTGACGACAGAGAGATCCCTGCAGCATCAACAAGAGGCGACCGAAAATTCATCCCTTGCAGCCAAATCTCCGAAGACAAGCCCTCTGCGCAGAGTTCCGGCACGAGCACTACGCCGGTCTGAGCCTTTGCAAGAAGAGGCTCGTACAGGACCGTCTAGAACCCGATTTAGGCTCCTGTTTGGGGTCCTTGGCCCTGCGCAAGGCAGAAAGCTTGGAAACTCCGAGCGGCCGGTAGAAGCAGCTTCACCGTCCCTTCCGTGACGGGAACGTCTGCCGGTAGCGTGACCGTGCCCGAGCCGAGGCCCCCGAAGCGCTTGTCCTGCGTGTTGAAGACCTCACCACAGAGGCTCTGAAGGGCAGGAAGCTGAAGTTCTGCAATCTGCTCTGGGCTGCCCCACTATCTTGAAGGCACATGACACACCTCGCAACGAGGCCACGGAGCTACGCGAAGGAGGTCTGACTATGCAAATCTGCACGCCTTTCAGCTGAAGGATGTCGAAGTTGAAGGTCGAATCGTTGGTGTTGAAGTTCATGGCAAATACTATCCCCACGCCACGCGTGAAGACTAGCACCTGCTTCTTCTCGTCCTGACAGTGGAAACACCCCTACGTCACTGTCTGTCTCTTTACTGCGAGTGCCTTGTGGATCACCTCAGGCTTGGGATCCGCCAACCACTGCAGACTCCGCTCTGTTCGAAGGAGGCACATCTGGAACATAGCCAAGTTCCTGTAGTGACACTTGGCGTCCTCAGGACTGCAGGCTTGGCTATAGCGACTATAGGACCTGAAGATGGCCGAGCTCACGGCGGAAGCGAGCTCTACGGGGAAGCGAGCATGCTCATCGCTGAAGTCATTGCTCTTTCTAGGGAAGTCGATCTTGCCTCAGACAACGGCAAGCTAATTTGGAAAAATTTGGCTGTGCATGCACAACTGCGAGTCCCCAGCGTGCAGCATCCACAGCGGAAATCGAACAGCCGAGGCGCCAATCCAGCCAAAGTCGCTTCCCAAGCAGGTCAGAGTGGCATCGCCTCCAAAACCCAGGAACAGCAAGCCTCAGATTACCGCACCCTCCGCAGACACACACTTCCGAGAGGCAGGAGGCGTCTTGCTCAAAGCAAGACGTGTCATGCATTTCATCTGTGTGAAGCCACGGCAGCCGCAACGGCCATGGCTGACAACAGCCGCTTGCACTTTCTCAAGCTTCTCAGACCTATAGCACATCTTCAAAGGTATCATGACACCATGAGCCCACATATCCTTGTGCAGTACAACTCTGCGAACGATCTCTTTTGTCACTCAACCCTGACCGCACTCACCCTGAACTCCTAAGCGGGACAAGCAGAAAGCAACAGCCTAAACCCTAAACTCGAACCCTTCGTGCATCCTTGACCTCAACGGTTTGCACTCGATCTCTACGGAGCGCTACGGTAAATTTCCCCAAGAGCCCCCCAAGACAAGCGGCGGCCCAGCTTCAGGAGCGCGGTGGCGCCATGGCCGAGCGAGGCGGCCAGGGGAGGCTTCGGGCTCCTCCCGGCCCTGGCGACTTCCGCAGCCGGCGCCTCCTGATGCCAAGGGGGGGTTTAGGGGGGGTTTAGGGTGCTTCGGAGTTTCTTAGAAGAGTTTCTGGGCTTAGGGTTTGGGGTTTAGGGTCTTCGGCTTAGGCTTAGTGCTCCTCAAGGCCGAGCAGGCTAAGATAGACCTCCTCCGTGCGCTTCGCCAGGAAGTCCCAAAGGAAATGCTGCTGCACTTGCTCTTGCCCTTGCTCGCCCATCCAACCTGGACCATGGCTTTAGAGATCCCAGACTCTACAGTTTCCCAAAAGTCTGTCCGGGCAGGTGGCGAGCATGATCCCGGTTCTCACAAATCTTGCAGAGACCCCAGGCGATGCTGCCTGACTCCTTCGCTGAAGCGCGACAGGTATTGAAATTTCAACCCAGCTCACACGTGACACAACATGAGGCAGCAGTTGAACAGTATAGAGACATGACCAGCAACAACAACCCTGCATACAGATGATATCCTGGTCGACAAGGTAGCCAGTGACATTCGGTTGCACAAGCCGTGGAAGCTCGCCACAAGAGCCACCCACGACGGGCCTTACTCTGCAAGGACCGCTACACACCGCACAGTAGACATCAACAAGGCTCTGCATGAACACATGCACAAAAATGCAACCCTGCCTGCCAGCTGCCCAGCTTTCAATGACAGATACGCCATAGAAGTCTTGTCGTGCTGGTATGACCACCTGAGCTTCTGGGCAAGGCAGAAGGATGACCTTTGCACCCAGCAAGAAGATACGATAAGTCATAACAGCCGAAGCGGAAATCTTGAACTCTGAGCCGAGATGCCGCATCACAGGCTGCCATGTACCTCAGGTGCTCTTCCGTCCCCGGCTGCAGCGCCTTCACAGGGCCCGCGGCACATGGAAGAAAGGCTGGGAATATCTCAGAGCCTTCGCGAAGGTCACGGACTCTTCCACGTTCAACTCGGAAGCGCGGCGCTCCAGGGCGCTGCGCAGGTGCCCAGAGCCTGGCTCTGCTCAGAGTTTTGGCTCAGTCTGGCGGATGTCATGTGACAGCTGCGAACGAACGTGTATGCTTGCCGCAGACGACGCCTAGCGAAGTTCACGCATGGGCTCCAGACCGAACTTGCAGGCTTGAGTAGACTGTAACCCTACGGAGCACGAGCCAACCACATCAACCCTCTTTAGCGCGACATGCTAAGACCGCACCTGCAATGATGAAGTGCGCATCGCGCCAGTGCTGCAAGACGAAAGGGACAGCCTGGAGCGCGCTCCCAAGTGCAGTACGAAGTTGCTGGGTGAATGCACCCGAAACGACTCGCCTCGAGGAGGACGTCCGGCCCCTTCTGGGGAAGCAATCGACCCGAGAAAAGTAGAACCTCGGCGCTGCTCGCTTTACATGTCGTCCGACCGCCAATCCGCAAGATCTCCACAAGGTACCCAGAGACTCCAATACCCCTTAATTGAGGAATATTCCTTAAATTATAGTAGGACCCCCAATAAGATTTAAGGTATATTCCTTAATTAAGGGGTATTGGAGTCTCTGGGTAATTATTGTGACATGCAGTAGGAAGCAAGCTTGATGAGATCAGCCTGGCCAATTCTATCCGAAGCGACTGGCTTGTTCTCCTCAAGGCATAAATCATCCCGCGCAGCAGTCTGCTGTTCCGCTGTGAATTTATCGATTGTCTCCGCACCTGAAGCAAGCACTTTCTAATTTCTCTCGGGACCATGAGACATGCTCTGTTCAATTCTAGCAGTCCCGGCCGTTGTGAACCACTTGGATGTCTTTGCCTTTCAGGTCGTACTGAGAGTACACGCTGTCACCTGATTGCCCCGATTCATTGCACGAAGCTTCTGAGAGAGAGTGCGAGGGCGATAGCAACAATCGTAGTGCAATGACAATGGTAAAAGCGTACAGAAGAGGCCAGTTTGTAGCTGTCCTTCATCAGCTACACTTGCTTCCCCCCAGGCTGTGAATTCCCAGAAGAAAAGACCAATGCGGCGAATCCGCTCGATTTGTGTCGGTCTTGCGCACGTCTCCATTTGCCAGTGTCAGTCTTCCAAGCTATCCAGTTACAGTTCAAGAGCCCAATAGCCCTTAATTAAGGAATATACCTTAAATTATAGGGGCCTTAATCTTATGATTTAAGGTATATTCCTTAATTAAGGGGTATTGGGCTCTCTGGAAACGCTCCATCTTTGCGAATCGGTTCTGAGACCATCGGAACTGGCTTACGGTGACCAGTCCCTCGATGCTGCTGGCTAGGAACATGTTACTAGTATGGGTCTTCAGCTACAGCTTGCTCCTGACTTGCCTACTTGCCGGACTGGTGGGTTTGGGATTGTCCCTCGGACCACTTCGATTTCTGACGAAAGCTAACTTTAGGATGCCCTGAATCGGACCTTGATGAACAATCTGCATGCGTGCAACGGTGCACAAGCTGCATATACACAAACAGGCGCCGCCAACATTTCGGAGGCTCGTTGGCAAGATATGCAGCTGTTGTCCTTCAAATCCTCTGCGCCCTTGAAACTATGACTCAGGTTACGGGCCTTGTGACGGTTTGAAGTGTGTGGTGGGGATCATGTTTCCGAAAGAATGCTTTGGGGCACGCCATGAGGTGGCAACTGCATGCTTTTGCTGAGAATAATCACAGCTTGTTTAAGCCCCTGGCGAACCGTCTGCGATGCCGCAAAAAGCTTGTCAAACATCTTGAAAGCTTCACCCTCGAGATTGATGACTTGATCGCTTTGGCCACCTGTGACGTGGCTCAGCGTGTGGTTCACAGAAGCATGAAGAAAAGAGGCTCTGTGAGCAAGCTTCGGCGCACCGTAGTCCGCGCCGCTGGAGCGGCCCTGCTCCGTGGAGTGGATCGTGAGAACAGAGCGAACTTCCTTCCGTAGCTCCGCACGAGTACGTGCGACCAACCTGGGTTGCGGTCACGCTCCACCAAGTTGGATGCTTTAGAGCAGATGGCTACGCCCAGTAGTGATCCAGATAATTGAGAGTTTCAAAAATTTCAATCAAGTGGTGTCTAGCCGTTGTGCCTGCCGCAGATCAAGCTTCCTGAAGGCCAAGCCTGCTCGTCGGCCCCCTTGCATAACTTCTTGGTGGTGTGTTGTCTTCTGCATTACAGCACAAGACAGGCCTGCGAACGGAACCAGATTCACTGCATTGTCGTGATATCGAAGTTACAGAGTACTGGCACACATGAAGCAAGCAACGGCACCTTGCTTAAAGAAATATTCAGGTGCTGTCGCACAACCTCAAAGGCACATGCCTGGCCCGTCGCCGAGCAGGAAGAATCGACTTCCGCCTGTTTCCGTCGAGGAACCATTCATGCCCGTGAACCACATCAAAGGGTCCATAGGCAGCTTCATGGCCAGTCACAGCGGCTGCCAAGGCTTTGCAGAAATGCCCTGTTTCCTCCACGAAATCCATGCTCAGCTGGTATGGCACCTACGAGTAGCACTCCGGGATACGACTGTCTTTGAACAGCATCAAAACCCCCCAGAGGCCGTAGTACGTTTTCGACGGCCCGCGCCTCGTGGTAGACGACACCTTTCACCGTCTCCACAGTTATCTTGATGCCATGGCTGGCACGTGTGAAGACGTGAACCTCGTGGCCACGACGGACCAATGCCTCGCTGAGGTAGGTGACGTAGGGGGCCACGATGCCACCCGACACCGTGTGGACGGTCTCCCAGGCCAACATGCAGACAGAGAGCCTCAGGCTGCGTTATATGGACACCAGGTTGATGCTGTACTATTCTGCTTTGCCAGGAGACGGTCCCTGGCTGACAATGAAGTCCTCACAAGTCTGCAACCGTCTAGGATGATTTCAGCTACGAGATGCCCTGCTTTCCCTATGACCCTCATGCATGCGCACAAGTCCTCCGTGCTCTCCATGCAGGACATCACCAAACCGTCGCACTCCGTGCGAGCGCTCAGTGGCTCCATCAGCGAGCGCTCCAGCTTTTCCAAGGGCCTGGCCTCGCACAGAAAGGCTCCGATCAGCTGAGGTACGGTCTTCCCATGACTCTGAACCCTATAACATCAAAAAATATCAGATCATATCATACAGTCTAAAATTAACCAACCTTAAACCAATCCTAAAAACTAAACCGCAGTTTTGAACGACTTGAAGAGGGCTGCTTGCTCAGGGATGGAGCAAGCTGCAAAAGAGCCCCACCTACCAGAAGGTCCAGACTTGGCGGACAGTAGTTTAGGTCCCAAAACAAAACCCAAGCTGAACCCCACTCTTCAGACTCTCTTACGGGTTTAGGGGTAGGGTTTAGGCCCTAAACCCTACCCCTAAATTCACTCGCTTCAACCGGGCCTTCGAGGGAGGCCCGGGCTCGATCACCAAGCGGCGCGAGCCCGGCAGAAGCCGGCTGAGATCGGCGCCGTCTGCCTGGCAGAAGTCACAGCCGAAGCCGCCGGAGTCCAGGGAAGCCTTGGACATCACAGGGTTTAGGGTTTAGGGCATGGCGGCTCCGGTTCTTGGGTTTAGGGGTTTTTTGATGGTGATGGACTGGAATACCGAGCTCTTCAACTAATCCAGAAACGATTTCCACAGGCTGGTGAAGCCAGACTCTAGACTCTAGACGAGATTCGCACGTGGCATCGATATCACCACTCCCAAGAAGGATAACATCCCTGCCGACTTCCTTTGCAGCCGATCTCACAACTGCGGCCATGGTCATGGCGAAATGGGCGACGGGTGCTTCCGCGTCTTCCGCCATGTTCTGTACAGGACCGGGCATGCCATCCTTAGTTGAGTTCCAAGACCTCTCACCCGTAGAGGGGACTTGAAAGTTCAGCTCAAGAGCCATTCGAAATCCATCCACGCCAACCTCCACCCAATGCCTCAGCCCGGCGTTCGTGGTATCTGAAAACGAAGCCAGTCCCACACCTCTCCTACGCGAAAAGATGCGCACTGCATACCCCCAACTGGCACCAATGTGGTCCGGACAGTCAATGCGACAGGTAGTACATTATCATGTAATATAATATAATATAATATACTATAATATAATATAATATAATATAATATAATATAATATAATATAATATAATATAATATAATATAATATAATATAATATAATATAGTATCATATAGTATAATATAGTATAATATAGTATAGTATAGTATAATATAGTATAATATAGTATAATATAGTATAATATACCATAGTATAATATACTATAGTATAATATAATATAGTATAATATAGTATAATAGAGTAGACTATAATATAATATAACGTAATATTGTATAATACAGTCTAATACCGCTTCAATAGCCTGCTGCAGTTGATCACTACCCTTGGAGGTCGGCTCCAAGGCGCTTGACGGAGCAAAGGATGTGTTGGGCGACCTCTTTCCGACCAAAATCCTTGGCTGACTTCTGAACCCATCCTAAAAGTTAAACTTTTAGCTCCTTTATTCTAGGTCATATAGAAACCCAAAAAGTTAAAGTCCTAAGAGCCAACCAAAAGAACGCCAAGAATCGAAGCTCTTCACAACCGTCTGCGTCTCCTCAGCCCGGAAATACCAGGGTGGTAGGCTGGATTCAGCTGGATCGGCACCAGATGGTAGCTCCAGGATAACAGCCAGTCCCAGATCATGTGCTTTCTGAAGGAAAGCTGAGAAGTCTGATGAATCTCCCACCACCGGGGAGACTGCCATCAGGCTGCCTGTGGCAAACCTACCTTTTCCGTTGTAAAGCCCTTGCAGCAAAACTCCATGGTAGCCAGAATGAGCAGCCCTTGGCAAAAGAGAGCGTGCGAATTTCAAGCTTGGCTTTTGTCCTTTTTGTATGGCCAGAGTAATGTCAAGCTCGTACAGATGAAGCTTCTTCCCCTTGAGCTGTAGGCTCTGGTGAAGGTCCTTCCCGGGTTGACCTCTGCCTGTGCGGGGGGGCCAGACAACCGCATTGTGATCTGTAGTCTTGGCGTTGATGGCATAGCGAGTGGCCCACACAGGGACCATGTCCCATGGCGCTCCCTCGTTTGGCACAATATGGAGTCTGTACTGGCTGCCCCTTGTGAGCGCTGAATTCAAGGGTATGCTGATCTGGCAACACCAAATCTCGGGATGGTCTTTTGCCTTCATGAGTGGGGTGGCTGTTTTGTTCCATCCGTTGAAATCGCCGAAGAGATATGTGGCTTTTGCATTTGGAACCCATTCTCTGTACTTCCACCGTCCACCGGCGCCGTGATGCAAGCCAAAGTCCTTGAATGCCGTCGTCATGGATTCGAGGCTTCCTCGGCGCCACGTTCCAAAGATCGTAGCAGTACAGAAACATACAGAAACTGCATAATATAGACATGCTTACTGGTGTTATCATTCGCACTGTGATGGTTCTTTTAATGTTCATTTTGTTCTTTTATCAGAGCCGAGGAGCCCGGCTTCGCGAGTGCCTCTTTGTAGCCTTTGGCTCGGCTTTGACAGAGGGCCTTGCGCTCTTCGGGGGAGAGGGGCGCCCGCCTCGCAACCTTCTCCTTGCCCGGATCCGCCACCTCCTGAGACAGCTACTTGTAACGGGATTCTTCCATGCCTGGCTACGAAAAACCGTGAAAAACTCGATGCAGTCGAGATTCATCGCTGGTGGCTTTTGCGGTGCTCGGGGATTTCTTCCGCCGCCTCGCGGAGAAGCTGCTGGATCTGCTGAGACCTTTCTTCGGGGTCACGGAGGCCGAGGCCGAGGGGGTCCTTGAGGGCGAGGCGGAGGCCGATGCCGAGGCAGAGGCCCTGGAGGGTGTCGTTGGGGCTGGGGAGTCGAGGAGGTCCATCATCGAGTTGGGTCCCAGCACCATGGCTTCAGGATATACCAGGCCGGCATCGATGGAAGGATCGAAGAACTCGTCTCGAGAGGGAGCGGAACTCGTCCCCCCCACCACCGAAGGTTGTCGGCTTATGGTGGCTGGCTTCCAAGTCTTTTTTGGGACGTCTGCTTCTAGCACTCCCCCGCTGCAGACCGTGTAGTCTCCGGGGAAATAGACGTGGAACATCCCATCCGGCCAGACTGGACTGGTAAGTGTGCTCCCGTTTGGAGCGATGAGGGCAAAGATCGCATCGAAGTAGATATGCAGTGTCACGCAGCTCTCAGCATTGAAGCGGAATTGCCGAAGATACTTCTTCCCACCATCTCGGATCTCCAGTGCAAGATTCACATCAGTGGGATTGTCGATGTCATGCTCCTGTGCAGAGAGGTTGAAGGAGTGCAAGTGCATCAAGTGCCAAATGTGCTCAGAACGGTTTGGGGTTTGGGGTTTAGGATGGTTTGGGGCTTGGGCTCTCATTGGCTCCTTCAACCAACGAGCGTCAAGCCACACACGAATGCCTCCCTCAAGCATAGATGCCGGCGCCAGTACTTGCGCAGTGCGTGCCGGGATGTACAAAAGGCAGGATGCCGGCCTGCACTGAGAGCTTGGAGAAGGGACTAGACTGCGTGATACCGTGTCGATGCTAGGGCCTATGGGGCCGCTGAAAACTCAAAAAGGAATGACCTTTTTTAGAGGCCCGAGGCGCCTGTTGTGCGTGGGTCCGCCCGAAGGCAGGGGCTTGCCATGGCCCTCCTCGAGTCGGCAGTGGCCGCCAAAACGCTCCTCGTCGGTATCCAGGACAATGCGCATCGGCTCGTCCTTGCCGATGCCCACCTTAAGAGAGAGAAGAAACGAACAGAGCAGCTAGAAGCAGCCAGGGAAGCAGCCAGGGAGGACTAGCCGAGTGATGGTTTCGGTTAAAGCAAGGTGCCTTGTAGCCTTGGAAGCTGCGGCCCGGATCAAGGTTTACAACGAAGGTGACACTGCCACGTTCGAAGACCAGCACTTTGTCCATTGCGTTGCATACTGTAACGAACTCGTGCTCCGAACTGAGCCACTTGAACCGGTTCTCGAGTTGCTGCATCAGTTCGTCAAAGTTCTGAAAGTACTTGTAGCGCAAGGCCTGGTCATCTGGCAAGTCCCAGCGCCGCCTGCAAAAGTGGTGGCTCCAGTCGTTGCTTGCCTGCGGGAAATCCACCCATTCGGGGTGGCCAAACTCGTTGCCCATGAAGTTCAGGTAGCCTGCACCCCCCAAGCCAAGCACCAGAAGCCGGAGAACTTTGTGCAGCGCCAACCCACGGTCAACAACGATCGAAGGCTCCGGGCACTCTGCCATGCTCATCCCATAGTACATTTCTTGATCCATAAGCCAGAAGGCAATGGTCTTGTCGCCGACAATGGACTGGTCATGAGACTCCAAATATCCTATACACTTCTCCTTCCACCGCCTGTTGGTGAGAGTGTGGCAGATGTGATTCATGTCCCAACAGTCATCAGGGACTTCCTTTAGGAGTTTGATGAACATGTCAGGGATTGCCATCGCCAGGCGGTAGTCAAAGCCAAAACCGCCATCTTCGATAGGGAGGCATAAGGTCGGCATGCCGCTAACTTCTTCTGCCACGGAGATTGCAGATGGCACCAACGAGTGAATCAAGTCGTTTGCCAGCATGAGATAGACTTGTCCCTCAAAATCTGCATCACCCCCGAAATAGTCATGATAGCTTCCACAATAGCCCTTGCCTATTCCGTGCGAGTGATACAGCATGGATGTGACCCCGTCAAACCGGAAGCCATCGAAGCGAAATTCCTCCAGCCAATACCGAATGTTGGAGAGCAGGAAACGAAGCACTTCATGTTTTGTGTAGTGAAACAACTTGGAGTCCCATTGAGCATGATGGCCTTTGAGACCACCGTGGGTATAACAGTGATCAGTGCCGTCCATCATCGCAATGCCATCCAACGAATTTGACGAGCAATGGGCATGGACCAGGTCCATGATGATTGTGAGCCCTAGTGCGTGCGCACGGTCCACAAGCTGCTTTAGTTCTTCTGGCGTTCCACATCGGCTTGAGGGCGCAAAGTAGGAAGTGACATGGTAGCCGAAGGATCCATAGAAGGCATGTTCCGCCACTGCCATCAGCTGCACTGTGTTGTAGCCCAGGCGTTTGATTCGGGGAAGCACGCTTTCTGCAAATTCTACATAGGTGGCCACTTTGGGCTCCTTTGAGCTCATGCCAACATGCGCCTCATATATCTTTGGAGACGCAGGCTTGAGCGGCCTCACAGGGATAAATCACCATGGGATCATAGGCTTCGGGCTGTCCGGATCCGTTGACTTTGCTATCGGGTAGGTTTTTCCACTCCGGCCTGTCGTGCTTGAACACGAACTGCTCCTCTTTGGGCGGGGACCAGAAGACACCATTGAAAAGATTGGTGTTGTGATCCTGCCACGCCAGCCGAGTCCAAGCAGGCACCCTCTCGATCCACTGACGGTCGTTGGTTTCCACTCCTGATGACACGACTCTAGAGTCTACGGCTTCTTATTTACTTCTTAAGCCTTCTCCGACCAACGAGCGTCTGCAATCACGCATGACACCACGTGCCGACGAGGGTCGAACTTTCACCTGGCTCTTGTGCGGGATTGCTGGCTTGCCCCCAGGTAGATCTTTCAGCTGCACAGACCAGTGCCCGAAGCCCTGACAGGGCAGCAAGACAGAGAACGAAGTGACGGTCGGCTATCCTGCACACGTTCCCTGCAGCTCGTCGGATGGATGCAGTCAGCTTTCATTCTGAAGGTGCAGACTGCGCATGTGTGCAACACAAAAACCTTGCAGTGTTGCTCTCTGCGAGCCTCGGATTTTAAAGGCACGGTGTTTTCCCATTTGTTGAACTCGCCGATGAGGAACACTTGCTTGGCGTTCGGCAGCCATTCACGGTAAGTGATGCTGGTTTCCTGCAAGCAAACACTGCATCCTGTAATGAGCAAGGATTGGAATGTCACAATATTCCAATACTGTTCTAGAAATAATATAGTATTATGGTACAGTATAGTAGTAACAGTACTTTTATAGCACCGTTACAGGATTGTCGGTCCTGCCGGGTGAAGCCAAACGTGTGATAGCCCTGGGCGAATTTCGCAATTCCCCCTTCCAGTTTCTCCAACTCATCTTTCCACCACCTGGTGAATTTCACACTAGGCCATGCACGCATTTCTATTCCAACCCTATAGAACCCAACCAAAAACCCTGACAAAACCCTATAAGCGTCTATGATAACCCTAAAGTTGACGATTCCGGGGCTTGAAGCAGTCGCCTGAAGCTTTTCACTCTCTCCCAGATCAGATCTCCGACACACTTCAGGGTCGGGTCCACATCGAACACTTTCAGCGACATGGCGGGGGACCCAAACCATGATGGGAATCTGATGTGAAAGCTTCTTTGGTTGGGTCTAGGGTTTAGGGTTTAGGGTTTAGGGTTTAGGGTTTAGGGTTTAGGGTTTAGGGTTTAGGATCTGATGTGAAAGCTTCTTTGGAGGCTTGTGGGTGACATCGAAAAGTGAGACTCGCTGCCTGATTGCACTATATCTGATGACCGTGCAGACATTGAATAACTGTCCGTGTCATAGTCTCAGCGAGCATGCAACACTGTACATTGCAGATTGTGGCTGCGGTTGGTTTGGGGTCATGTCCGACCATGGTTGAATCAGGTGGCGCTTGTGGGCGGGATTGACTGCTGTATCGCGGAGCGCTCTGGGGTGCCCGGCGGAGCTGTCTGGCACGCTCCCAATCGCTCACCTGGTCTAGCACAAGACTATGCAATCACAGATCCGACAGTGCAACAAGCTCCCTGCCGAGCTTGGACTTTGCCCGAAAAACGAACTCAGGGCTGGCCTCAAGGCAAATTGAAAGGCATCACTTGGCACCGTTTTGTGATTTGCAGATTGCATGTCGCCTCTGGAATTCCAATCTTCTCGCAGAGTCTCCTGGCTTGAGAAACAGCCAAAGGCTCCTTTCGACCTCTGCTGCATCCTGCAGGGCTCCTGCTTCCATGCAGACCCAAGCTGTCGATTTCAAAGATCGACACCTTAATACGAATAGTAATGCTAATATTTCTACTACTACTACTACTACTACTACTACTACTAGTATTGATACTAATATTAATACTAAAACTATACCAATAGTAATGATAATATTACTACCAGTATTGATACTAATATTAATACTAAAACTATACCAATAGTAATGATAATATTACTACCAGTATTGATACTAATATTAGTACTAACACTAGTATTATTTCATCTCTCGGGGCTGCAGGACACTGCCGGGCCCGGCACGGCGCGAGCTGCATGCCCGGCGTCCCAAGTCTCAGTTGGAGACCAGGCCTGCACCAAAACGGCGAGAGAGGCAGAAAGATGCAGATTTTGCAAGCATGCACATACACAATCATATACATACTTACGCACTTAGACTCGACTTAGACTTCGGCATGGCAAGGGTCTTCATGTGTGACTGCGACTGGTGACCGACAAAAAGTAAATGCAGTTCCTGGTGCAGAGTGTGGCAGCCGTGCACGCACGGAAGCTGATGTAGATTTCGGCAAACGTAAAAGCTCCGACGTTGCTGGTTGGATGCTGTCTACCTTGTGTCAGCAGGCATAGGGTTCCCAAACCTCATCCCATGGTGTTGCCGTCACAATACGGCCCCCCGCCTGCAAAAACGAAACAAGCACAGAACGACTGAGCGCGGTGTGCAAGTGTTTGACACACAAACACCCTGAGTCCAACGTATAAGTAATTTATACAGTATATATCATATACATAGGTACATTCAGGGTATCGGGAGTCTTTTACTGCTTCCGCACAGTGAGCCCCGGAGGCGATCCAACGGCTCCCGCTGCGATGCAGTGCACGTGTCCGACCAAAGTCACATTCGATCTTGATGAAGCGTACTCCCATGACAGTGCGTGCGTGTATTCACGCTGCTTGCGAGTGGAAACCGTGCTCCATTGCGTCATCAGGTGTTCCTGTGTAATTGTGTAGCTGCGCTGTTGTCAAACGTGGTGAATTGCGGAGCAGTACTAAGAACGAATCCGAAGCTTAAGAAGGCAGACTAAGAAGCCTCGTTGATGAAAAGCCCGCGGGGCGACACGCCGCTAAGACACCTTGAAGAACTTCTCCACAAAGGCGTCGAGATGCAGCAGCAGCTGGCCCTGACCTGCGGAGTCGCAGAGGCAGGAGAGCTGCCTAGGGATGCAAGGCACTGCGAGGCTGCCAAGCCCAGGACAGGAGAGACTTGCATCTGCTAAGGAGCAGAGCGCCTGCCCCTGCGAAATTCAAGAGCGAGTGGAGTGTGCATCCGCCCACGTCGGTGCTGTCTCGGCGAGATAACATGGCGAGATAACCTGCAGATGACTCGCTCCACGTAGCGCTGCGTCAGATAGCGCATCCAATGACGGCCTCAGACTGACAGGCTCCCATGACCGGGGCACAGCATCCTGGCTTCGCCGTGAATCGCTTACAGCCTTCGCCCGCATTCCTTGCAGTTTTCGGTGGACCTTGGGACCTTGGCAGCATTCCAAGTGCCGAGGTGCTGGGTCATCGAGCTCGAGTCCGCAAGCCACCACCTGGAAACGAAGACAACAAAACACACGGAGGTGGGAGGGAAGGCGCATGTTTACAGGGCCTCGTGTTGGCTGGCTCTTGAGGAGAAGGCTGCAGGACCTCTTCGGACAGAATTGAGACGGTGCGAACACTTCGGAGCAAACGCCGAATTGAGACAGTAAGCGTGTTTCGGTGTGGGATCGCCTTTGGCACTGCTTGCTCCGCAGCTGCGTGTAGCAGGGCAACGCCTGCCTGGACGGACTCTTTTCTAAGAACATCCGCAACTCGAGCTCCGCACATCGTCAACTTCGGCCCTGGCAGAACTTGACGAGGCTGGGCCTTACGCAAAGTTGCACCTCGGCTCATTATGCTCAGGGGTCTCTGAACTCTGGGATACCACGACTTGCAACTTCGTAAATCCATCCCTGCAGAAGACTGAACTTGATACTCTGGCCCTGACAGATTCTGTGCATCAAGCTGCTGCAGCTGTCCGGCCTTGGTTTCGGGGCAGAGGCTTCGACTCCGAGCACCAGTGTAGCGTAGTGGAATCCGACTGACTGCGCGACACAACGTACAGCTGCCCCGTGCAGAAGTGGACCGCTCCACACCTGGCTGCAAAGGTTCAAATCCTCCAAGACCTATGAAAGCAAGAGCTGGTGCCGGCTATACCCGGAGCAACACTGCAGGGTGTGCATGCATGCGAGTGAGAGCGATTCGCGGTGGTCTTCGAAGCTCAACAGGGTGCCGGGCAGACCATCAGCGCAGCCAACGACCAGGCTGATATAGCACAATCCACATGCCCGAAGTGCTGAACTCGTCGGGAGGCCTGGCATCCGAGGTATCGTGGGAGCATGGGTTCCTCCGCTCCTCCCTTGCAAGGAAAGCCTCCGTGGCGGTGCGGGCAATGGCCGGCAGGCCTGGCAGCAAACCCCTGCAAAAGCCAAGGCTCGAGCCTTGGCCCTTCCCAGCCTCGGGCTCGCAAGGCTGCCTCGGTGCACGGGTCTGAGGGCGAGGGTACGAGGTGTACGATATGGGTTTCCGAAAAAATAGGGGTACCTTATATAGGGGTCCTTGTAATAAGGATCCTACTATTTAGGGTTCTATATTAGGGTTTTCGGAAACCCCCATATCTGATTCCAGCTTGGCCGGTTGAGGTCAGAACGTGAGCTCAGGCAATGTTGGTGATGTGCTGGGCCTCAAACCCTGAAAGACCTCACTGTTCTCTCAACTCCACAAGCATGCAAGCCTTGGCAGAACACCCCTTCGCTAAGGAAAAGACTGCCTCTTTCGATGGACACATCGAATAAGTCCTGGGGCGACTGGATGAAACATATACACTCCGGCCAAAGCTGCGTAGGACTGGGACGACCAACACAAACCCTGCTCCTCATTCGTGGTACCCAACGTGGCAGAAGCCCAGAGCAAGTTGGAGGCATTCTGTGGTGCTGGCTCTTGCCTCTTTCTCCCAACGGGGCAGAAAGCCACACAGGTTCAGCTTGCGGCCTCCTGCTCAGACTCTGCATCGTGATCACGTGGAGCAGCGGCAGGTCGCCGTAGCTCGAGGTGGCGGCTGTCCAGGCTCTGTTGGACCTGAAAACTGCTGGCCACACGAAGGCACCTGCATGCTGGCACTGCGTGAGCTCCTGAGGAATTAGCAGATCTTGTGCCGAAGAGCTCAGTATCTTGTCCTGGCTTCCAAGAGGATCTTTCAGCATTCTCGTCTGAACAGCGAACATCTGTGCGATGCCTGAGCCGTCACCACAAGGGCCTCGAGGAACGTGTCAGATCGGAGGGCTGTGCCTGCCATCTCCTATGACCTTGGCCGAAGGCCGAGGCCGACAAACGTTCCGCCGAATGATTGACCCAAGCTGTACGAATACCCAGGCCCTCGCAAGTTGGACAAGCCCTGCGGGTCAGAGCCGGCTATTTGCTCCAAGGCCTCTCGCAACTCAACTGCTCGTCCAAATCTTGTCTGACCCATCGAGGCAGCTATGTAGCGGCACATGATTGCCACTTTAGATAATCGCATCGTGGATGTGCTGAGCAAAATCGTGTTGACACCGACTGGCTTACAACCTCTTCTGCCTTCTCTCGAGCACCACGCACACTTCTTGCTTCCGTCTGAGTTATGATGCTGATCCAGGCTTCGATCTGCGAAACGAGTCCAAGCCCCTCCAGAATCCAGCACGCATCGGTGTGGATGGTTGTGTGGCGAGTGCTTCCACTCGTCATCAGCAAACGCACACTGTTTGAAAGGATAATGTGAGGAGCGCTCGGTAAGCTTCGGGCATGCCTTCGAGGAGAGAGAATCTTGTTCATGACGCGGCTGCGGCCCGGTTTCCAGTATAGCCGAACAGAGAGTCATGTAGCAAGTGCAAAGCGATGACTAGCGGCATGTGTACTCGAAATGCACGAGATGAACCAACAAGAAACTCTCGTAGCAGAACAGAAGGTTTGTCAATGACTTCACTCTGACAACCTCGTCACCGAAACTCCATGCGTGCTCAGCACCAATCTACGTCCAGACAACGACATTCGCATCGAACGATGCCCATTTCACCACAACACAGGCGTTCCTTTCAGAGGACTTGGTCTGCCCGGTTCGGGAACAACACTCTGCCACACACTCAAAATCTGAAAGGAAGTCGTACTCCACCAACGGCTCATGACTTTCATAAACAAATCGCTGCAGCATAAAGTTGAGAGCAGTCGATTGTAGGGAGGGAGACTGCCTTTTATTGCCTTGAGGCCAGGACCTGGTAAACATTATTGGCTCTCGCTGGAGCGTTCACACATCCAGCAAAAAAAACCTTATACCGACCACCGCAAGATACAAGAAAGACCTTCAGCACTCCTTGCGTACCTTCGACCAACACCGACGACAAGATGCTACCCCAAAGCCAAACATGTAGGCAGATAAGCATAGCATTACAGCATGCTGCAGCCGAAGATAGGTGGGATAATGAAAGGAGACTGGTTTGATGCGATACAATGACCCAAGCTAAGCGAAAGGTTTGCTTTCTGGAAACATCTGGAAGCTCACGATACCTTAAATTGAAAAAGCGATCCCGTGCCTTGTGGCAAGCGCACTGCATCAAGACTCTGCTGTCATGCTGCAGCTTGCCAGCAGCTCGGGCAATGTTGGACCTCCGGCTTCTCATTTTCAACGGGCTCAAACCCATGAAATCGCACCTGACTCCTGAGAATCGAGCAAATCTCTTGGCAGAAACATCTCGGCCTGCAGCGCCTGCGCCCATCTTGCACATGGGCTTTCTGCAGAAGGCCTGAAGCTCCTGTGCCCACGCGACGCGCCTGCTGTAAGGCAGTCATGAAGGGCACGTGCAGGGAGTGAAGGGTGGCAAAGCTCCAGGTCGCATTGGATGAATTCTGCGCTGTGGACCTGACGGCGAGCCGTAGACTCCGAAACAAGACTTCAACACGCTCTCTCAACCTTTGATCTGAAGGCTGACACGATTGCCATGTTGTCAAGATTAATGGTCCGCTGCAGGAAACGGGCTCGCAGGAGTGAAATCGCAAAGGAGATCAATGAAAGGTCTAGCAGGGAGTGGCTACCACTTCACCGGGGAGGGGGGTGCGTCCTCCTCGAAAAGCCATGGCCCGGCCCAGCCCAGGGTTCGGATCATGTTGGTTTAGGGTTTAGGTTTTAGGGTTTAGGGTTTTGGGCTTAGGGTTTAGGATCATGTTGCCCGTCTGAGCGCAGTGCTCAGGAAGGCGCGGTGTGGCAGCGTGCCCGACGGAGGCAGCCAGCGAGGCATCAGCAGAAAGCAGTGTGGTAGGCCTCCAAACCTTGGTGCTCCAAAGAGATCCACTGGCCTTTTCAAGCTGGGCATCAATGGTGAGTCCTGGACGAGATTGGCAAACCCTTGTGGCACGAAGTCTCCCATACCTTGAAAGAGATCTGCATGCACGCGAACTCACTAGTGCTGACTGCTGCCAATGGTGACATGCAGCTTCATGCACACATAATCAGAAACCCGAGGCAAGCAAGAGGCATCTGTGGGCGTGCCATGTGATGGTACCTGGCTGACCCAAGATGAGTAACAGGCAAGTCACTTCCAAGAAAGCAAGCATAATGTGAAGATGCACTTGTTGCCCTGCAGAGCAAGAACCGAAACTACCAGGCCCCTGTTAACAGTGCTCATCTACGAGGAGCAAGCAAGATCCCTGTCGCCGGACAGGCCGAGACCGCAGGTCCCATCGTTTCTCGAAACTGTCCGGTCCATGACCCCAATACAACCGAAAACCAGGCAAAGGTTGCCCAAACCTGCCGAAAATCCCTTAACGCGATCCTTCCGTAGTCGGATAAGCACGACTGACAGTTCCATCCGGCTTTGGTAGGTAGTCGCTTCCGACATTCAGCATTTGTCATTTCGAGTTAAAGCTCATAAAGGGGCTTTGGACTTGCACAACTTATATCGTATCTAGAGAGTGGATCCATGCAGAACCAGGAGGGGCAGAATTCAAGCATCCTTCTGTCTGTGAACATGTGCTTTTCGGTTGTGTCCGCTGTCGGGGCAAACTCTTGGCATATCCTAATATCAAATGAACAAGTGGGTTGTTATGCTTCCACAGAAACATAAAGACCTCTAGTAGTCAGGTACTGAAAGGGCAGGAGTGTGAGCCGCACATGTCCTGAATGAAGCTGCTTGCGATTGACAATGCCATGCTTCAATCGCTTGACCTTAAAAAATTATGTCTACTGTGTCTAAGAGTGAAGCTCCTACAATCCTTTGAGTCCACCTACCTGCCCAGGGGGGTGAAGATGGTCCGCACTGGCTGCATGTAGAAAGGTCAGTTAGGTGCTTGTGGTAAGAGACGAGGCAGGGCGCTTGCCATGCGTCGAAGCATGTGCTTGTGAGTGGCTCTTATCCCGACAAAAGCTGTTTCAGCTTGCAAGGGCTATACTTGACTAGACATTTGCCATGCTTGTTTGTCTAAGAGTGGAGTGAGGCTTCTGTCGTTGCCGAGGTGCTGATTGCATAGGTCAAGCTGCAAGAAAGATGCATGCAACATGCGCACCGAATGGAAGCCAGCGGCACTGAACGAAGGTCTGTGCGGAAATGCCATCTTGCCATGCGCCTGAGAGCGTGGTCTCAGACAAGAGCACCTGCTAGTACGGTCGTGCTGAGGTGTCAGACCCAAGCCAGATTTGCTGGGTTCTGCTGGGACCAACCTGCGGCGAGAAGCTAGAGCCTTTCCGGCGTCTCTACAAGTTGCAGACATGGTCGTTGGTGCCGGACCGCACATCTGCGACGTCTGGGATGCGAATGCATCAAGAAGAACTTCGCCTCCCCATGTTTCCAAAGCTCGAAAGCACGACTCTAAAACTCCTGCAGAATTACAAGTAATCGAGTTCTTGTTCTCCTGAAGTTCTCCTAGTGCGAGGCATTGATTTGAGACAAATTCTGCCTACCCTACGCAAGCCGATTCCGAAACCAGAAGCACTCAATGCCCTGCGTTCGCTTCTCAAGCACACAACTCGATGGGAGTGGGGACAGCGTGAAGGAAGGGAGACTAACATGATGGCGAGTGCCCGCAATCGTGCAGACGCGACATTGCTCCTCACGAGGAAACGCTGTCTCGGCTGGGTGCTGCATGCACCGATTTGCAGCAGCGCGCAAGCTTCAATTAGGTTGCGCTGCTGCATTCCAGGACGAACAAGCAGCATTCCGGAATTCGTGGAACTGCTTTGAAGAATGTGCGTTAGAAAGCTGGTCCGGAACCTCCCAGGCCATTCCTTTGGTTCGGGCAGAGAATCCAAAATTCAATGGGTTCTGCACGCGCATGTGTGTAGGGACATAGCTGAGACACGATCCGAATCTACTCACCTAAACCTCTGCAGGCGCGCGGACACGTGCATGAGAATACTGTCTTTACTATGCACAAATACTGATGCCAGCACTCCAAGCCGAAAACACTTCAGATGTGTAAGCGCGTGTGCCGTGACCTCACCTGGCTGTCATGCAGCTTTACAAAATGCTTATACCCTAACATTCTGCCAGCATACAGTGATGGAGCATCACGACGACCATGCGACCCGCCCAAGACCACCAGGACCACGGCCAAACTGCGCTTCCCCAGCTACTTTCGCCTTCGGGATTCAGGAACGCGGCCGAATGCTTCTCAAAGTACTGGGGGATTCGGAGTTTTCGAAGCCGAGGGTGGTCCATGTTTTAATTTTTTTAAGTTATTTACAATGTACACATGCACATATCCATGCATCCATATTATCCATGCATCCTGCATACATGTATCCCTGCATCCATCCATGCATGAATACATATGTGCGCTTGCATTCACGGTTTCAGTCAAAGGTACGTCTTCTCTACCTTTACATCCACATGCATGCAGGCATGCATGCAAACATAAATACGTACGACACCTGTGTGTGCGTGTGAATGCATGTAACTACATACGTATGCGAACATGTGAGCACATGTGCGAATGCAGTACGATATCATGTAAAATGATGCAACCTTTCTTTTGATATACCTGCATGCACTAAATTACTGTAACAGTCTCGAATGGGCAGGCGACGCCTCTCGAAAGGCAAAGCGATTGAAATGTATGGGCCGCAACACATCCACCCTTTGCACGCAAAGGCGGCATCAACTTGCAGCTGCGACAAAATGCGGAAGCTCGAGCGTGGTGCGGAAGGGTTGTTTGGAGGCAGGTCGGAGAGGCGCAAAGCCGCCCTCGACAAGAATGGAGTGGCTCAAAGGCCCCTAGCCTTGCATCTCGAGTCTTCCGAAAGCCCAGGCGAACTTTGCCAGTGTAGCCGGTGTCAGCTCAGCCTTCAAGCACTTGCAAGTAGCTCCTATTGACAGGCAGCGCTTTTACGCAACTCCGGCTTATGCTAAGAGCACGGCCATAAGCATCGCAGTTCGACTTTTCACAAGTCCCAGCGTCATGGGTCCACAAGCTTCAGCTTTCGTAGGTGATCGAGCAACGTTGGCCAGGTCCACCTGAAGAGACCAGCAGCACAAAGATATAAAATGCCGTTTAGAAACTACCGTGTTGTGACGGCAATGCTTTCATGTTGAGAGAAAGCAGCTTCGTCAACGAATGGTCTAAGCTCGTGTACAAAGCTGGTTGGCTAGTCAACCAACCCGCTCATGCAGTGAGTCACGATGTTCAAGCTTGAGCATCTGACTACAGCAAACTCCGAAATCATTGCCGATGCCACGTACCTCCACGCAGATCGCTTACGGATGTCCTGTGCGAACTAGCTCTTTACTCGCGGGTGCAGGACACTCTGCATCGACGGCTTGCTGGCGTGCGCAGCGGCGGCAAGTCTTCAAGCACCTGCCAAAAAGCTGCTGATAATCTTGTGATCCTGACCCGAGCACCTGATACACTCTGAGGCCGCGGCTGTCTGCAGGATTTGACGCGCTGCACTCGGCCAGAATACGCATGGCAGCGGATGCCAACATGCCTGGACAGTTTCGTGCGTGTGCGTCCATGAATGTACACGAAAGTCATGGGTCAAACAAAACGGTAAGCACCCTACCTGACAAAGCCTCTTCTTACACCAGCAGGAGCGCTGCTGACCTTGCTAGACCTCATTGGAATCACCGACGTGTTTTGGGTCATAGCCGAACACCATTCCGAGAAAAAGCTCCAAGCTCGCGGCTTGCCAGGTTCGGTGCGTCACAGGGAAGACGAGCCTGCCAGGCGGAGGAGAGGGGTCCTCATCCGAGTGGCCTCTGTCAACAACCATCTGGGCATTTGGCTGAAACGGCATCAGCCACAAGGAGTTGAACCTCTGACACTCAGAGATTGCGAGCTCGTGGTCCCTCACTTGCCTCGAGCAAGGCGAGCCTCCGATGACACGAGCCTCACCGTCACCAGCTCCCAGCAAGCCTTTGCAGGATCCTGTCGCGGCAAACTTGCAACAGCTCTATGGACACCCTCTGAGACATGCGCAGACAAGCATGCTTTGGCACGTCAGCGCCACATTGGCAGCTTGAAGCAATTCTGTTTTCAGCAGCATTTCCCCCTTCTGCTTATCTCACCGTGTTCCTGCGCCGAATGTTCATGAAGCCTGGCTGTGGCCGCTGTGGCCATCCCAGCCTCCAGTGCTAGCAACATCAGTGAACTTCATGTAGCAAGCCAACCAAATACATCCCACATACATGCATACATACCTACCTACGTACATACATGACAAACAGACAGACAGACAGACAGACAAAAAGACAGACAAAAAGACAAACAAACAGACGGACAGACTTGCTTACTTTTACATACTTACTTATGCACCTTTGTTCGTCTACTTGGACACTGGTTTCTCTAAAACACCCAAGCATGTATACTAACACGTATCATACATGCATTCATCATAGGCTTGTACGTGCATGCATACCTTGGCTAGTGTGTCGGTTGTCGTGGTTCGTGGGCAGCACATCACTTGCTGAGGGCGCATCTAGTGGTCGATGCCTCGAGAGCTCTGTCTTGGCAAAGTCACACAGCCTTCGACCGCGGCTTGTGGCTCGAAGGTGATCTTTGTAGGTTCATGGTGTTGGGATTGCAGACATCTAAGGTGCTGACATGCTTGCAGGATGCTGCGTCGCAAGCTCACCAACTATCATGCTCCTTAGTGCAGATGATGTTAGCCATCAGGAACCGAGCAACCGAAGTTCGTGTTGTAATGGGGGAGGCAGCTCTCTGCTTGCAAAGGCTCCCTTGCACAGCTGAAGCATTCAGCACTGGCATCTCTGGGTCATCAGATTGGACCTGGAAGCAAAGGACATAATGAGTCTCAAGAGCCACTTCAGATGCTTGCGGAACAGGGGCGACAGTTCACAACGTGCTGCTGGGATGTTGCGGTGTAAACCTTGGCAGACTGGCAAGAGCGGCACCAGCAAGCTCGATCAGGGCCGGAACGGAACCAGGCAATCAAAAGCAAGGAGGAGGCGACCGAGACGGCTGTCTTCTTCGGTTTCT
This sequence comes from Symbiodinium sp. CCMP2456, assembly GCA_905221635.1. Lineage (NCBI taxonomy): Eukaryota > Dinophyceae > Suessiales > Symbiodiniaceae > Symbiodinium > Symbiodinium sp. CCMP2456. The sequence goes on along the minus strand of CAJNDV010036730.1, from coordinate 29,443 downwards.
TGTGTATCAAAGCAACTTCTGACCACTGAAACTCAGGTGCTGGCTGTGGTGCAGCTTCACAGGCAAGCATCTTCAGCACGCGAGCCAGCGCCGCGTCGCGAGCCTACCTCACGAATCACATTCCCCTGGGCCTACATGATCGTTGCAAGAGTCACCTTGTGGCCCTGGCAGAGTCCCGCAGGACCAAGCACTGCTTGCGAGCTCCTGAAACCATCTCCCAAAAAACTACGCAGTCACGACTCCATGAACCACACCGGGGGCTTCTGGCCTTGGCACTCAACTCCCTGAGCTCCAGCCCTTCTAAGACTCCAGTCACGTCGACTCCGCAGGACGCACGGAGAGAACCCAGTGCCCAAACCTCGGCTGCAAAAAAGCTCCGAAGAGCCCAAAGAAAGATTTGTGCCAGGATCTGGGCAGATTGAACCAAGTCCTGCCAGGCAAACGTGCGATCGTCACATTCAGGGCAAGCATTCAACGAGCCTGCCGTGCTGCCGACGACCTCTGCGGAATCAAAGCTCTCAGGACCTGCAGGCTCCACCGGGAAAGGCAATGCCAGCACATGGGGAGTTTTCTAAACTAGGGTCCCTTTTGGGGTCCTTTTTATAAGGCTGCCGTACTATACTGGGGACCTAAAAAGGGACCCTAATTTAGAGAACTACCCACATGCCGGTCGGGGCAAATCAAGCATCGCAGGACTACAGATCATTATGCAATGACTTGGACCTGCACAGAAGCCCGAGTTAATCACGGAATAATCACCCCGAAGGAGCAAGTCAGACTTTTGCATGACTGAATTGCGATATCCGGCATCGCTGGGCGACCCTACAAACAAGTATCGATGACTGAAGGAAGCTTGAAAGCTTGTCCCATGTCTCGGGACACCTTTGCCGGTGGAACTGATCGGTCAGTGCACCTTTGAACCATCTGCTGTTGCAGCAGGCTATGCGTTATCTCGACACTTGGACGCGCGACGATGCTCCGCCGTGTGGGGGCTTTCGTCTCCGTCCAAGGTCAATTGAAATGATATGCCCGAATCGCTTCGAGCGCCTTCAGCTATCAAGCTTTGTGCCTGATACTGGGATGCATGGCTTCCTTGTAGAATGGACAGTTGTCCAATCTTCCGAAACCGGGGTTCTTAAGCAAGGAGGTCATGCCGCTGTGGCATTGACGCTCCTTGTCAAGGCTGCCTGTACAGCAAATCCGACCAGCAAAACTTGGGTGCAGGAGGAAAGTACAGCAGGAGCAAGTGCCAGGTGAAGTTCTTTGGATGACCAAAACTATGGCGGCTATGGATGTCGGAGGGTGGTTGCTCTTACCTGTCTCGCCTCCCATGCACCGAAACGAGACTTTTGGTGTCTGGCGAATGCAAGATGAAAACGGCTGTTGGCATGCTAGCAACCATGCAACTGAAGGATCGGTCTCCAACCAATCGAGCACAAGTGCACTTGTGGCAGCAGGACTCCGGCCGGAATCTTTCTTTGGCCCACTGGGACTGGTGCTCTGATGCTATGACCATCGCATCCATAGCAGGAGTCATGCTCAGATGCAGGATCGCTTCGCAACTGCAGTGTCCCTAGTGTTCCAGTGCTCTTTGTTGCGGATGTTCACCAGCAAGCATCTACTAAGAGGTTGCTGCCCACACTTGCAGGCTGCAAGTCTACAGGGGTTTGCAAGCATTTTGGGGCCACTGCAAGCAATCGCAGGCCGGCGGGTCTGGATTTAAGAACACCTCCGCCGACCTGACACTACGCATCATGGACGAAGTTTAAACATCACGACGTCGTCCTCTGAAAGGAATGAGGCATTGTCGCCATAAGAAGACTTCGGATGTACATGTGGATTCAGCTAAGGGGGAGTGTCAGCACGTGGATCGTCTAACGCCCGGCCGCTCTTCGGCAACACCTTCTGACCTGAAGGGTACGACTTCGACGGCTCCCCACGCTGAACCATGCGAGGTCATGCATGCAGCGCTCCATGGAACATGCATCACCCATTGCTCTTTCTCGGAACATGATCGAGACTTTCGACTGGGCCTGCGATTGACATACTTCTCGGACGGCAGCATTGGTGTCGGTCGAGATCTGCCAAAGCAGGCCTGAACTTTACACCCTGAGGAACTTTGCATCTGCTTCTCAGCAACATGTGACATGCGTCTCAAACTGCACCAAGCCACGAAGAGGCAGCTGCAAAGATCGTCCCTTGGATGGCACGGCCTTCACTAAACCTGAAAAAGACGAAAAACGAAACTCCGTCGCTGGTAACGTCCTGACAAAGCTCTTCTCATCCAGCGATCGCAAGAAACGCTCTTGCGGTGGAGTCTGCAGACAGGCTGGCCGCACCAGGCGTGCCCAGCCAAAGAAGGCACCGGCAGTGAGGCCTGTTGTCAGCTCTAGGAAAGCGTGTGGGGATGCTCGGAAATAGAAAAAAGAGACCTGAGAGTTCCAAGGGGCCCAGGGCCGAGGGCCCCCTTGGATTTCGAGGTTTAGGGCATCTTAGGGTCTGATCATCTCACTGGACCACGCCATCAAGGATGGAAATCTCAGCTGATCCCCTTCTGAGCCTGCATCGGCCTTGTACTCCGTAGACATGTCTAACTTCGGTGCAGTCGTGCGAGTGCTGTAGCCCGGCGCGCCTGGACAGAAAGCCACTGCCAGCGCAGCCAGCAAGGACATAGATCGTCCAAGGCCGGATTTGCAGTGAACCACAACCTGACTTTGGCCAGAAGCAAAAAACCTAACCCCAGCATCTCCCAATAGTTCCACTTTAAGGGCAGCCGAGGGCAGCGATTGCAATTCCAAATGATGAGAGGGGCAGGAAGGCTCCAGGAACTTCCAACATCTGGACTTTCCTGTTACGACCCCTAAACCCTAAACCCTAAACCCTAAGCCCTAAACCGTTTGAGGCATACGGTCTCGTTTCGACTCGGATACGGCCTGGCCAGGATTGCTCATGCTTGGGATGCGATTTCGGCACGATTCGATTGTGCTCGTGATGCGACTGTGCTTGAGGCATCCTTGAGACCGTGAGAACATGGGAAATCGCACCCGGATCGTACAAGATTTTTTGATGCTTATCGAACTTGTATCGGAACTGTTTGGAGAAAACAGTAACGCAACCGCAGCCGCTACCGCATTCAAGTTTTACCTAACCAAAACCGTACTCAAAACGTACCCAAATCATAACGACATCAGGCCCGGGAGCAACATCACTGCCCAGCAATCGCGATCGCATTCAACACACAATGTATCGCACTGACAACGTATCAAACAGTATCTGCAAATGATTTAGGATGCTTAAGGAACACCCCTTCGCCCCTCCTCCCGAAGACATCGGGATTTCCTTTACAAAACTATCAATTCATCATGTTGCATCCCCCACCCACATACCCACCCGCCCACACCTCCCCCCCCCTGCCACCACCCTCCGGTCCATGAAAAAACCAATCGCTCACAGCTTTCCCGACCAAAGCATCACTGATCAAGACCAGCTCTCTCAGCTTTCGCATATTGAGCTTTTGAATTCTGCGACCAAAGCTAGCACTCAGTCATGTTTACCAGATTGAGCACTGCAAGCGAGATGCCGAGTAGTGTCCGGACTCGTGCTTCTTGTGCTGGCTTTCCGCCTGAAGCCAAACGTCACCCTCAACCACAAATCCACGAATGCTGCAGACGAGCACAGCACTGCCTTCGAGCCTATCACTGCCATACCTGCAGATTTGTGTTGAAGCTACAGGCCTCGTCGGAGCTCATGTCTTTCAGCAGCGCTTCGACTGCTGCGATGAGGTTTGACACCAGCTTCGATGGTGGTGCAGTACCTCGTCGAATCTCTTGCAGCACTTCGTTCATCAAAAAGAGGGCAACGGTGATTTGGCCAGAAATATGCAAGGGAGGACTTCCCGAAGGGTGGACCGAACCCCCCCCAAGCCGCGTATGGGCTCAAGCCGACCTGAACCCTGATCCCTGCAGCCTAAACCCCTAAACCCCAACCCTTCCACAGCACGGGAGGGGAACTACAATGAAAAAAACCGTTTGTGCAAGCCCCAAGCCATCTTACACGAGAGAAGATAGCCAGGCATATACGGTCCATACATAGTATGCATGCCGGCATCCTTTCGACACGTTTGCAATAAGCTGGTTCAAGCTTGCCTGAATGTGATAGAATACAGGCACGAGTGGGCCCTTCCATGACTCCCATTGGGATGGGATGCTCTGGTTGTGAATAGCAGGGGGTGGAACTTGTTTGCTCGATACCCTCGTGTCAAGTATCGCAGGCTCTGCTTCGGGTTGTTCTTACCAACAGGACGCAACTGCTCCGTGCCTGCATAAAGGATGAAAATGCCTCACAAATATACGGGCATTTGAAGAAAGCAAATCCAGCTTGAACACCGAAAATCAGACACAGCTGTAAACCTTTCCATCTCCGCCAAGGCACCGTCCTCGAAAGGCAAGTCAAGCTGCCGGACACCCCGCCTGTGCTGGCATTCTCAAGCCAGCTCGAAGCGAAGGAAACAGCTGTGCAACTATAGAAAGGTTGCCGGCTCTGCAACACCGGCCTGTCAAAGAAATCACCGTAGGAACCCCCAGCTGGCAAACCTCACATCAACAGACAACTTCACAAGCAGCGTTCGCAAGCCGTGGGAAGGCCTCTTTCGTTGCTGTAGTTTCCTCGCACCAGCAAGGAACAACCTCCCGGCAAGGCAGCTGCGGTCCAGCTCGGCTCGAGATGCTCAAGGCTCTGCACTCGACCCACCTCGCTCTTGCAAGAAGCTGGCAAATGCCGGCAGGTCTGCGGGACGCTTCATAGCACCGCTGCCGTCTGATGTATGAACCTCCAGGTGTCGCGTGCCGAATATTCAAACACACGGAACCCTAGCAAAAGCCGCCATGCAGAACTCAACCCAGCCTTTGTAGGGAGGGTGTGTGTCTCGGAGAACAGAGCGGAAATTGGTTGACCGCGGCTACGCTCGAGGCGCTTCGCGCGCTCTTTCCACACTTGCTTGGGTGTCGCAGCCGGTACTCCGTCGTCGTCCAGTGTGTGAATATGCGAGAAGGACTTGAAGAGGCACACGATATCTTGCTTGCTCTTGCAAGACATTGGTGAAAAGATGGCACCTGGATCTGAGATTGACTTTGGTAAGCTGTTGGCGCTGTGCTCTGAGGGACCAGTGATTGCGGTGGAAGGAGAGTCGGGGACCACGTTGTGCATGGCATGGACTGTATGGCACTTTCGAATTGGATCTGGCCGCTTGGAAGAATCCTGGCAAAGCAAGCCAACAAGATGAACGCACGTTCAGATCATGTCGATTAAGAATCAGTCCTCAACCGTCGTCACGGGATCAGCCGCTATCCAGAAGCGGATTGAGGCTATTTGCTCAAAGCTTTGGCAATCCAAACCCACTGAGAAGACCTTGCTGCTCAGTCCCAGGTCCAAGGAACGATCGCAACTTCACCGACTAACGAAGTGCTTGATGCGGAGCGGTCGCTGGCACAGCATCAAAAGCCGCTGCGGTTGCGCGCCTCTCCTCCGGAGATGGACTGCAAGCATCCAGCGAGACACTAAGCGACAGAAACTTCGAGATGCTCCGACGATCTCCGATTGTTCAGTGAGGCACCCGCCTGGCTTCTGTCTAGCCACCCCTTCGTGACTGCCGTCTCCAGTCCATGGAGACCTCTCCGAGTAGCCCGACGGCCGAGGCATGACGAGACTTGCTAGAAGGCCGAAGCACAATCTTCCAGTCTGAGCGAGTCTGCTGTGAAGTGTGGCTTTGCCTTGGTGCACGAGCAACCGCCACATAGGCTGCAGGAAGTGCAGTGCACAGGACGCGGCTGTGAAGGGTGTCGGAAATCGCAGCTCCACCGGCGAGATTCGTCCACCTTCTTCGTCCAAGAGGCTGATCACCTGCACAGAGACGAAGACCTCTGCGAGGATAGCACCCGTGCACCCGCAAGCCTCCTCAGCAGACCATTGCTGTTCAAGGACCAAGAACGCCCCAAGAAGCAGCAAGGAGTTGGACACCTCGGCAGAAGCATCTCGCAGCACAGTGGAGGATTGGCGGCGAAATCGATGTCAAGACACTGCTCCAGGTCTCCGAGAACATGTCAAGCATATGCATTCTTTGGGATCGACCTGTCAAGGGCTCTGCACCACCCAAAGGGAACAAGACAAGAGGTACTGTAGGCACATGCGAGGCGGGAAACAGAAAGCAACATTGGAAACTATGACGACTCTGACCAACCTCTTGCAAGCTGGTCTGCAGAAACGTGCAGAAGTCCAAAATCGTATCCTGAGCCAAAGATGCAGACTTATGCATCGCAGCTCTAAGGCTCAAAAATGTCTGTGTCTCTTCACCAAGCTTCGAGGCCGAGAGGACCATACAAATGTACAGCTCCGAGCAAAGAGTCGGAGAAGAATGGCAGCTTGAGTCTCAGGTGAGCCTCAGAGAAGACAAGGATAATATATATATATATATATATATACCTATATATATATATATATACCTATATATATATATATATCCATCTTTCGATCTACTTATCTATCTATCTATTTGTCTATCTCTCTCTCTCTCTCTCTCTCGCTCTCTCCCTTTCGCTCTCTCCTCTCTTTCGCCAGGGCTAGGGGAGAGAGGAGCAAGCCCCCCTCACCTCTCCTCCTCTCTATCTCTCTCTCTCTCTCTCTCTCTCTCTCTCTGTCTATCTATCTATCTCTCTTGCTTGCTTGCTGGCTGGGCGTGTGGGCGCAGAGTCGCACGACCCCTTGCCCTGCGCGTGAGCGCTACGCCGTTTTCCAAGTCCGGAGTCGACTACTGAGAAGGTTGGCCAAATGGGTGTCCCCTTTTCTTAAGCTACTAGTATACATGTATCTCTTCTTCTTTTCCACGGAGCATGAGGGACGGGTCAGGTCTGGGCCACATGGGCCCCCCATTTGTTTTGGGGCTTTTTGAAGGGACTGTGATACATGTATATCTCTCTCTCTATCTCTCTCCTTTGCAAGGGATAGGGGACGGGGTCTCCCTTTGCTTGCTCGCTTGCTGGGCGTCTGAGCTTGGGGACACTCGGACCCCTCGCCCTGCGCTTACG
>CAJNDV010036730.1:0-13610 GCA_905221635.1 Symbiodinium sp. CCMP2456 | reverse complement strand
CCCTGGACGAGTCCGCCTGGTGCTCTTGGGGCATGATCCTTGTTCTGGGTGGATCTGATCTCCACTATGTCGTTGCCGCCAACCCACGCCGCATCGTAGGGGGGGAAGTGCGGCTTCGTAGCACGCTCTTTGGGCTGTGCACGTGGCGATTGCCATGCACCAGGCCAGTAAGACCAGTTGGCGCCACCGCTTCGCCATGGCGCCTGCTGGCTCTGTTGAGCCCGAACTTGCTTTCCTCCTCTGCCCATGCCTGCGGCCTGACGAAGTCGGTGGAGAAGAGGCCCTTGCGATGCGTGGTGCACCGAGAGCACCTCCAGCTGCAGAGGGGACAGGCGTCGTCCCTGCCGAAGACGCCGTCTTGCCTTTGAGCGTAGTGCTCGAGCGCGTCGATGCCACGAAGGTGAGGCGGGGTGCTTGCCGATGGCTCGCGAGGCTCCCTATGAGCCGATCGTGCGCTCCAGCGCACTGGGGCAAACAGTCTTCCAGCCGCTGCTGGCTATCTGAGCCCTCCAATATATATATATATATATATATGGGTGGTTGTCAAAATTAGGGTCCCTTTTTGGGTACCCTAAATATCAGGTGCCGTATTATATTACGGACCCAGAAAGGGACCATAATTTTGACAACCACCCAGATATATTAGTATAGTAGCACGAATTATCCGGCCTTGAGCTGCTCCTCTGCCATGGCTGTGAGCACAGCTGCCGGGTCCAAGTGGGGCCCCAGTGGCGCCAGGAGCTTCGATGCTTCCGACATGCGGCCCTCGACCACCAAACGTGCACCTGGGCTCTGCGGCTCTCCGGTTCCCGGGCCTGGGGTTCCTTTTAAAGGGCTCCTTTAAACGGATCCTATAAGGAGTTTAAGGTTTAGGGCTTTAAAGTGTGTGGCTTCCTTGGCAAAGGTTGGTTCAATTTTCCGCGTTTGGCCCTGAAGGCAAGGAACTCACCACGGCAAGGCCCTCCCGCCACTTGCGACCTCCTGGATCTAGGGACTGTGCCATCGGGGAAGATGCCAGCTCCAGTCCTCACCAGCTCAGTAGCTAGCAGCAGGGCACGCACAGACTGAACTGTCAGCCGACATCAGCCGACCTTGCCGCATCTGCACGAGAGCCATAGACTCCGAAAGCGGCAGCGGCCACCGACTGATTGCAGAAGAACCTGCCGCAAGGTCAACTTAGGCTCTTTGATCCACAGTCTCATGTCTTCAACAAGCCTCCATTGAACTGTCAGAAGAACTTTCTGAAGCATTGTGCCTTCCGCCACAGCCTCCTTCGCCATGCAGCCACGAAAGATTTGCCAGGCCTTCTCGACCAAGTTCACTGGGCTTGAAGAGTGGCAGGGTCCCAGCGTTACAAGGTCTATCTCCTTGTCGCACCCTACTTCTGTCTCAGCTTTGAATTCCTTCATGCACTTCCACACCTGCCACCATGTACTGGGTATCCTGGAGCCGGGTCTTTCAAGAGTGTCACTCTTCTCAGAGCAACTTGGAGCAACAGGGGCACCGACTCCAGGTTCGATGAGGCTTTCATTGTAAGTCAACGCAAGCCTGCGGATGACTGATCCCAGGCGCAGATGCGCAGCACTTCTGTGCTCGAGGGAACTGGACCTTAGTGCCTCCTCATACATGTACGCCGCTTCTTCAAGAGGTTCTCGTCGGCCCCGTGCACCGGACTCAAGAAATGCACCAAAAATCACAAGGCCCATTGCTCGGAGCGGATCAGAGACCGGTAGAAGGCAAAGCCGACGAAAATGCCCCTCTGCTGCATGTCGATCTGCATCTTGGAGTTGAACAGCAAGATTGAGCCGAACCTTTGGGGCATCCGCCACAGTGTCCAACTGCTGTTCTTCAGCCAAACTCAGCGCTTTCGCATAGCTGGCAATGGCAGCTGACCTGTCACCACCAGTTGATCTAAGCTGACCCAAAGTGGCATGAGCATGCCAGTATTCGTCATTCAGCCGAATAGCCTCTTCAGCATGCCACATGGCCTCCTGAAGATCCCCGCCACTGTTTTGAAGTCTGGTGGCCAGAAGATCATGCAGCTTCTCATTGGAAGGATTCGCAGCAATGCCGGCACGATACAGCGACTCTGCAGTCCCCCACACCAGACTCTGCTTCAAGCAGCCACGAGCCCAACTTCCACACCATGTGACGACAATCAGCAAGCTCACGCATCTGCAAAGCCGCGCCGGAGGTCCGCGAGCCGGCAGAGACACGCAGAGAACGTGAGCCATGATGGAGCAGGCTGCTATAGATGGAATATACAGCACGCGTTCAGCGACGGCAAAACCCACGGTGAACAAGACATTCGAGAAAGGCACTATTGACAAAGCCATGAAAGCACTGGATGACAAGAGTCCTCGATGGTAAGAACGAGGGGCACGGCAGCCTGGCGTGGCAGTGTCGTGAATCATGTCAAGTGACTGCACAACACACGGCTGGCAATGCTTGTAGTGCCTCTGGGACAGCTTTTCACTGCTACGATATGAGCAAAATGACAATGCGGTTTTGTCGCCGAGATACTGGCCAGCCCAAGCAAAGCCGCAGGAAGCCCGTAGATGACGCAGAAAGGCCCAAAACTTCGCATATCTGCAAAGCTGTGGAGGAGGGGAATGGAACCATAGCTCCAATCGCAGCAAAGCGGATTCGGCCAAAGAAGCAGGACCAAATGCCTGGACAGAGCACAGGTCAATACATGCGACTAAGCACGCCTGTGCCGGGCAACACATGAGCGACAGTGAGCCTGTAAAGATAGAAGTGAAGGCTGAGAATCCGTGTCGCCATGTTCTCTGCGAAAGCTGCAGGGTTGGATTCACGATGCAGAAAGGGACGCTGATGGATACCGCCGTGCAGAGATACCCGCGCAACCAGCAGCACAGCCAAAAGCAGCAAGGGCAGCGCTGTCTTGAGTCGAGATGAAGGCTTCTTGAGCGAATTGAATGTCTGCATGACTGTACACATCGGAAGAGCTACAACTGCTGCTGTCTCCTTGCAAAGCAGCGCCAGTGAACCCAAAAGCATCGACAAAGGCCAGCGCTTGTTGGACGGCGACCACAATAGAATGCTCAATATGGTGAATAATGCTGCAAGAAGTTCAGCACGACCGACTAGATTCGCTACTGCTTCGACATGCACTGGATGGCATGCAAAGAGCATGCCGGCAATGAAGCATTCCTTGCCGCTGAATCCGAACTTCCGGTATAGTGGAACCAACAAGGCTGTGTTGATCCCGTGAAGAACCACATTGGTGCGATGCATCATGTTGGCAGCCTGTATGTCAGCAGTATTTCCCATTTGAGACATCTGGACACGAAACGTCAGAGTGGTCAGTGGTCGAAAACTTTTGTGGCTTTTCTCCGACTGAAGCGGAAACCCCCAAAAGTCATTCTTGAGCAAGTTCGCCAGTGGTGATGAAGAGTACACGTCAGGATTCTGAACGATCGCATATGTGTCATCATACACAAAGTCCCCTGTCAAAGCATTCCTTGGACACCGAAAAAGAGGAAACAAACTTGCAAGAGCAACTCTGGTGTGGCTAGCATTACAACTCGTTCCAGGTAGTGGGTCACTGCAGCCTTGCTTCCAGAACACAGCACAAGCAAAGCCACCGCTTGCTGCAGAGTAGAGGAAGAGCTTCCCCAAGGAGCCCACTGCAAAGCATGGCATGCCAGCTTCCTACAGCAAATGCAGATATGATGTGCCCGGCAGTTGCGGCAAATGATTGCAAATGCTAAAACGACATGTTCGCCAGCGACTTCCAGACTACGGCCTGCTTGCCACTGGGCCAGGTCGTGGCCATGAGCCAACGAAATCTGCACAAAAGACAATGCGCTCACCAGCATCTCACGTGTGCAAACCGCGGAAAGTAGCTCAGCATCGTACCGCCTACATGCCACCTATGCAAAAGAAGATGTTCATATCGCTGCGTGCTTGCAGATATCCATGCTTGCCTTTCCCGGATATACGCACTTTTCCAAAGGCATGCCTGTTCGTGCAGCGTATGCACGCGTCTGAATAGAGTATATGGTTGTACCTCCAAGAAAGTCATACATATGAGTATGTGCACCTCCCTCTATGTGTTCGGCGACTAGGTATGCAGGGGATTGCTGCGCTGCCACACTTTTGCGCACTCTTACCTGCGCGTAGATACTCGCGCAAATGATAAACTTCCCAAACCATGCAAATACACACACACACACATGCCCCTCAATCGACATGGATGCATGCGAGCACAAACGCATACCTTTATAAGATATGAGTAGATGAATACATCTGTGCAGCATGTGTGCGCCCACATTTCAATGTACCCATATACAACGGCAAGCATACATCTATGTAACAAATGTATGCCAGAATACATATCTTGAAACCGCACACATGGTGCTTTGCTTTTCTATGCCGAAGTATGTACCGGCGGATGTGTTGGAAAAGACACGTACCGATATGTTGAAACATGCGCATAAACGACCTTGTGTGATCATACATATTCTTGGGTTGGTTAACCAGACTCAAGCTCATTTGCACATCAGGGTTCCGACAAAGGTACCCGAGCATATGTGCTATGTGCCGACTCACACTTAAACATGTTAATATCGCTGCAGAGGTAGCACACCTTTGCGATTGATGCATTCACATGTGCATGTCATGCCAAAGCATGCTTCTGTGCAAGCATCCAGACATGGAGAAGTGCATTCATAAATTACATCTGACCATGTGAAGGAAGGATGGAGTAATTGGTCTCGTTGAGCGCACCGGTTGCTGCTCCGTCTGCGGTTGCCGGCCTGGTGCGAGAAAGACAGCGCAACACTGCAACACGGGCTGTCATCTTCGATTGATTGTGGGGAGAACTCCAGGTCATCACCGTCACAGGCTGCCTGGCAGTCCCCCACAAAGTGTTCGCAAGGACCGCAGGTTCCAGGGTGTCTGCTTGTTGCAGCCTCGGTCAGATTCTTGAAGCCTCTCTCGTATCGCGCTTCATGTAGCCTACTCTTTGCTCGTTGGCTTCAGGACTTTCGGGGAGGGGCCCTGCATCTCTCGGAGGACTGTGGCAACAGCTCTTCGGCCACCCCCTAGGACCTCTGACCCATGCACTATGCCTGTACCTGCTATCTTCAACCCCCATTGGCTGCAGGAAATCCCGGTGTGGAATCTAAGTCTTGGCCTCACCGTCACGGGCTACACTTCTATGCTCAGAACGGAGTATTACCACAAAAATCTACTGCTGCTGCTGCTACTGCTGCTGTCACCACAACGCAAGATTACATCATCTGTACCATCGCTGAAAACACCTGTTTAGCGTGCGTCTACTCCGCGGCTGAGGGGAAGATACAGCTTGCGAACACCCTGCTTAGATCGTTTGCGTAGAAATCGACATGCATGCTGATGTAGGACAGAACCGGATACTGAACACGAAAGCTAATAATGGGAAACTCTTAAACAAGGAGGCACACCCAGACACAAGGTGACAACTTGTTCTTCTGAGGTGTCGAGGGCGGCAATGATGTTGTGCACCGAACTGTGTGCATTAACATAACTCCGTCAAGGCGAGGGCATGATTGCAACTGCTTCAGCTCTCGCCCAACCGGTCGACAAGCAGCTATGTGTAACATGAATTATAACGCGACCGACCATGCCATACGAGGAAAGGGCGGAGAAAGCGACAATCGAGCCAGGCGCGCTGTGAGAAGTTCCCTATGACATATGAGCCGGAGCTATAGCTAAGTCTTTCCTGGTCCAGCTGCAGGGTCCGCGGCTGGATGCCCGTTCCGTAAGTACCCGGCTGCCGCAAGACACGGCGCACGAGGCGGACCTGAGCACAAAACAAAGTAGCAGCTGTCACTGTTCTTGAGACAACAACTCCCAAATGCCAAACCTGAGGAGGTGGCAATAGCGGGATCCTGGCCTGTGCATCCATTCACCCATAACTCTTCAAGTCTTTGATTTAGCATTCCCTCGCACGAGCCTTCCGCATTCGCTCCCTGGCATTTTTGCATCATCAACAGGCCGGAGACACAACGAAACGGACTACCTCTGCCACGCCCTACAGAGCCGCGACCAGCTCATGAACCTGCCGAAGCAGCTGCGCTTCGGAAATGGCTCCATGACGTTGCCATGCCTCGCCTCTCGCAGCCCGAGCCGCTCGAGGAAGGTGAAGGCCTCACCCGGGGTCCGTGCTCGCACCGCCTGCAGACCCAAAAAGCAGCGAAAAGAGTAGCCAGCAAGCGCAGGACACAGGCAACAATTTCGGCCGGAATTCGCACAAACTAGACGTGCTTTGCCCTCTCCTCGCGAAGCTGTCGCAAGGCCACGGCATCGGACGAACCTGTGCTGTGCTACTATGTATCAGTTGCTTCATTCCAGAGCTGGGTAACATGGCTAGGAAGTTCCCGAAAAAACATTCGCATCTCGCTCCTGCAATAATAAAGTATAGGGGTCAAGCGTTCACAAAAAGAGTTAGTATCATATCCCAGACTCATGTAGCCTAACCAAAGCGACAAAGCGCTTCACTTTACGATGGCCAATTCCCTCTGTGGTGCTGTGCCTCTTTGTCGTCCGCACATGCAGTGAGAACAAACCAAGACTTTGCACTGCAAGGAAGTGTATAGCCAGGCGCTTTCGGGAACCGACCCTTAAAGGTAAAACTATGCAGCAATTGTTCGCGCAACACGCTCCGCAGAAACAGTCCTTGCCAAGCCCTGTTGGCTTGGCCGTTGCACGGTCCCCCCGGCAAGCCAGAAAGAGAGGACCATGGAAGGTGACAGCATGCTGCAACTCCGTAGGCATTTGCCCAGGGAGCCAAAATCAAACTGCATTGAGCTCTTGAAATCTGAAGTTGGCCACTCTATGGAACAAACAGTGACAAGCATGAAACAACGCAGTGGCCGTGCCCCAAACATCATTTTCTAGTCACAAAGTTCGGCCACTTCAAGGCAAAGATGCCGGCCGCAAGTACCATCAAACGATGGCACTTCGACGTTTCTGTAGAGAAGCTGCTGAGCATGGTGGGACAGGCACCACACTGCTAAACTGCTAGCTAAACTGCCAGACTCTTAGACGGAATCTGCTTGAAATCCATTGAAGCTTCAATCCAGAAATGGTCACAGCATCTGCCAGGCTCTGAAATGGTTCGCTGAAAGCCGTCAGGGCACCAGTGCACTGTGGCCGTTTTCATCGGGTCCTCTACGACAAGCAGGGCTGAAGCTGCAGCGAGTCACAATTGGAGCAAAGCCCTGCTGTGACGGGATTGCTCAAATCTCACGGTCCTCGCACTCATTTGGCCACTTGCATTCCTGCCGGGCAAGCATGTCCAGGTAAGTGGACGTGAACATTGCGGATGGACCTGCTACGTCTTTGCTGGCAACACCCGACCTGCGGACACCAGCTTCTTGTACTCGTCGAAGCTGAGCTTTCCATCCTTGTTGAGGTCTGCACCTGGGAAAAACCGTTCGTAATTTAACAGGGCGGGAATGTCTCTGTCGTTGCCACACATCACTGCATTCAGACAAGAACGTTTGAACACCGCGTCGATCTGGTCGTCAGACAGTTCCACCTTCATTTTACCCAGCACCTGAAAATGGCTTGCAGATCTCTGGATCTAAGCACACAAGCAGACAGCCAGCAAGAAGTCCGTAGTTGATGCCGGGCAGCTGTTTTGAGTTCAGCCGCCTCGATGTACTTGGAAGCATTGGTATCAATGTCATCGAAAGCTGCTTTGAGCATGCTCAGCTGCTCATCCGTCATCTCCGGTTCCTCTGCCTTCTCAGGCTTGGCCTCGGTAGAAGGGGTCTCCCCTGTTGCCGGTGCCGCAGCGGTTTCTGCTTTCGTCTCGACTTTCGCAAGCGCTTCTGTGATCTTCTTTTGCTCCTGGCTCAGTCGTCACATGCCGTTTATCATAAGTACTGTAGCACTGTAGCCACAAAACTGCGGCAGAATTATGCTCACTACTTTCAAAGCTGTCCTCTGCGGACAGCGCGCCGAAAGTCTCCTTGAGCTGAGCTGGAGTTGCGTCTTGCACGCCGGATGCCACAGCAGATGCTCCGCTTCCCATGTTGGCACGTGCAAAATTCTCTGCTCAGTATACTGACAGGATCAGGAGTTGCTCGAACCAGTCACGTAACGAATGCATCTCAACAAAAGCGAATAACATGCAGACATGGACAGCTCAAGCACTGGAAATGAATCCAGGCAGCAAGCGCAGAGTTATGATGCAGGACATTGCACCCCAAGCCACCTGGCCTCTTCTCAGCCTTCTGGACGTGGTTCCCGGGTTAGATGTGCCCTGGCCGGAGTTCTACATGCTCTTTGCGCCAGATCGCACAGCACACCCAACTTGCCAAGACCCCGGCCTCCATACAAGCACCCCATAGCTCTTGCTGTGCTGTTGTTCGCAGCCCTACAAAAACTTCTGTTTCCCAAAGGCGGAGGCTTGGTGAGGAGATGGATGCAACTCTTGTCGCGTACAGCTTTTGTAGCCACCAAGTTTCAAGCTTGGCCATGGTATGCTGCTGATCCATGTTGGTGCTGCAGACAACTCTGTGCCACGTGCACCGAAAACAAAATGCTCGAACCATAGAAGCCGAAACCGTTCTGGCCCGAGCAACATTGCATGACATGACGTCTTAATACCTTGTTGGACATTCGAATTTGTACCCAATGCCTCTTGGCACATACAACTGTCGCAGGATCAAGACAAACTGCGTGGCCGTATGCTGCTGCCAGTGTTGTCGCACTTTTAGCCAGCTCAGAACTGAGGCTGCCTGGACCAGCAAAGCCGGGACAGGTTCCAGTCCTCCTGATGTCTCACAGGCACTGGTCAGTACGTCGCCTGCCGAAACTGCTTTGACTTTTTGTTTCGACTCCACTGCTTTGAGGACATCTATCTGTCACACCCAGACTGAAACGACGAGCTGGAGGGATGTGCAAACGGCCAGTGCACGTTTGACCAGCTGCTTTCATGACGAGTCACAGGCCAACACGTCTCCGATGTTGGAGGGAAGCTGCTGCTGTAGCAGCAAAGCCCGGTCCCAGATTTTTGAGAACGAAAGGGTCCTGATCATGAAAGGCCGGCAGATCGCTGAGTTGCTACAACAGACCGTGGCAACCAAGCATCGTCATGATGGAGCTGCAAGCGAGATCGTCATACTTCAGCATCAGCAAGTTGAAGCCCTGATGACAAGACAAGACTGCAAAGGCACCACGGCAACTACGTTGCTGGCAGGCCTGGAGAGCATGCAATGCGGTCGGCCATGCTGATGCCAGCAGAGAAGTTGCTGAAAAGTGATCTGGACGGACGGCGGCAAGCCTCTCGATGCTGTAACAGGTTCTCCGCTAGAACGGAGTCTTTGAGGTGGTCACAAACCTCTGCTCACTATTTCTAAGCATGCTTTCTCGGGCGGTTTGACAAACAAACGCATCCATCCTCAGTTGTCCAATGAGCTCTGCAGACCATCTCCAGCGCTTCCCGCTCTGACACGCAAAGGCAGCGGTGTTGATGGCAGCAACCGAAAGCCCAAATCCTGCCAGGCAGGCACCAAGGAAACAGGCAGTCGTATCCATGTCGAAGTCTGACGAGCTCCCTTCCAACACACGCATTCACCTGCCTTCCTGCATGGCTTCGTGTATTCCTTGTGTTGCAGATCGCCAAGCATGGCCTTTTGCAGCTGCGCTGAGAGCTGCCTGGTTCACCTCAAGTTGCCATAAGCCAGAGGTTCCGATGACTGCTCTACGGCTCCGGAATGCAACTGGTCTCGTTTAGCAAGGCCGGATCAGCCATCCGAAGCTTCAAGCCAGAGTGCAGTCAAGTCCAGTTGTGTGGAGAGCCTGTGGAACGCACGTAGCAGCCGCGCCACAAATTGCCAGCGCTGGCCCCTGAAGATTTCAAGCACCAATAAGCCTAAAACTCCACCAAACCCTACACCCCAAACGCCCTTCAAAAAGCTCCAACGCTGAAATTTGTAACACTCTCGAACCTCTAACCCTAAAAATTAAACTTTAAACCCCAAACCCTAAACCCGATGGATAGCCAGAGCCTCTCACAGCCGGCCAAGGTGGATGCACACGTAATTGCATCAGGCCTGGGGTTTGGGATTTCGCCGTTTCGGAATCAGAATTCTGAAGTAAGCATCTGGGGGCTGCTTAAGGTTTGGGTACAGAGAAACTAATAAATAAAACTGATAAGACCTACTCTGCATGACGGTGGTCTATGCAGGTGCAAGAATAACGCGGACAGTGCACACGACTCACACACAAACACACACCAAAACTCTTTCTCCGCAGACCCGTCCTCGGGCCACTTGAGCACATCATCTTGCTGAGTATCCATAAGGACATCTCCCATCGACTGCCTCTGTGGCAGGCTGTGATTCCTGCAAGCAGTACTTGATCTTGACATGTCTTTGGCTCTGCGCTATCCCAAGGACCTGTTAAATCGGCTAAACCGTAGTCAACTCATAAGCTGTGCTCCTGCATTCAGTGTCGGCACTGTCAGCAAAGATCCATCACCCCACTGTGACAGGAGTTGGAAGACTTCGCGCCATGCACGTGCAAGAGAGCTCAGCACCAAGCTGGTCGACGAGGCTCCAGGCTGCAGGGAGCAAGGCTTCACCACTGACATGCTCTACGACTACCAAGTGCACCCCGGAAAACGGCGCGGTTCAATCAGACCTCTACCATCAACAGCGATCTGGCATCGGCCCACTTGGCAGACTGGGTTCGGAGTGCAGCAACCGCTGCATTGCCACAGACCTGTGGCAAAAGGTCTTTCAGATTAGCACAAACAAACTGGCTACCCCAACCAACACAGGCCTCATTCGGGTAGAGCGACCGGGGACGCATCTGCCGGAGTGCTGCAAGTGTTACCTGCTGCTTTCAAACTTGAAACATTCTGCATGAAGCAGTCTCAGAAGACAAGTGTACATCTGTGCCGCCCAGAACAGCACCTGGCACCACACATGCAACAGAGTCGCTTCCCAAGCAGCTGCTCTTCTGGCTGTGGTCAACATGGCACCGAATGTCACCAGGTGCAGCTTCACGCCATTACAAGCATCACGAAATATTGAAAGCGCAGTAGGCCATTTGGCGTGGATCTCACAGGCAGAGATTCCTCCGGCGCCCGGCACGCGTTTAAATCTCAGTGCTTTTGCTTTTCGGAAAGCTTCGTTCAAATCTAGTATCTGAGTCTAAACGTTGAACATTTACCGCTCCTGCGTTGAACGTCACCACGTCGCGGCTTAGGTCCTCTGTCTGCAGCAGTGCGGACAGGTGCACTGCCTGCTTCCAGGCACCCCCTCTGCCACAGGCGGAAATGCCCGAGTTGAAAGAGATGTGATCGTGGTCGAGCCTCGACCTGTCGCAAGACCTACAACATGCTTGCTGCAACCCAAACAGTGTCGAAGCAATCCTTTGCTTTGCGCGAGCGGCTGCTGCCTTCGCATGGCACTGAAGGCACATAAAGCCCTCAGCCATTTCGAACCTCTGCCGATTGCGGAGACCAGTGCGTTGCTGAGTGAAACCTCGCCACATTTCTCTCCCAGTATCGGCAGACAGATTTGTCCAACAGCTGTAGCCAAGCCTCGTGCTTTCTGTTTCTCAGGTCCCGACATCGAGTTGCAGTCTTCTTGGAGATAGGTTTGCGACAACGTCCGATGCCTTCCAGATAGGACCATGAAGCCGAATCCCCAGCCAGACATGTGTGAAGCACCCACCCCCACATGGAGCTGCATCCAACATCCATAAACCATTCCAGCAAGTTTGGACTGCAAAGATAAGGTTCATAAGAGAGCCCAAGATCAGACTATGGGCATATCACCATGAACACCACTTTATGGGACAACAATGATGATCTGATGCTGTTCGGCATGCCATATACTGGCATATATGTTGGAAGGATGTCTGCCCTTGGGGAAAGGACACCACAGGATCCGCACACAGAGTCTCCCACCTGCTGCCATCGGCTTTGCTTGGCGTGACTCGCAACTGCGCTTGCAGCACCTGCCAGCGCATCGCGCCGGACAGGCCTGTAGCCAAATTGCATCCAATGTTTCTGCACCGTATGCACTGGGATCTCACTGAACCATGCAGTCGCCTCACATTGATTGATGCGGACCGCGACGTCGTCACGAAGGAGGCACCAAGCAGCCATCCGCTCAGCGAGAGCAAGCTGAATAATTCCCGCCAGAAACACAAACACACTATCGACCAGACATGGTCCATAGGAACTTCCGATACTGGCGTAAGATAAGCGAAGACAATGATGCGCGACTCCTCACATGATCAATCCTTCCCACCCAAGCTATGCGGGTCCACTGGTTGATAAGATCAAAAACTGCGGGATACCAATGCCTCCACAGCCATGCAATGACCTTACGGGTGCACTTGCCGGTGACTAAAACATGATGATGCGATTGATGGTGGCGGAGTTGATGTTCATGATGCTTATGAAAAAGGATGACAAAAGAAATCATGATAAAAGTTGCAATTTGTATAATCGGGAAACATGATGGTGATGGTGACCATAACTATGGTGTTGCTGAGCATAACTGCGATGAATATGATAATGGTGGTGCTCATGCTTCTTATCATGAGGGTGACGATGGCAACGATAGTGATGATCATGGTGATGATCAGGATGATGCTGGTGATGTTGACGGAAAGAAAAAAACAGCACGTGCTTTTTATGAATATTTTCTCTAAACACTGTGACATGTTGGTAAACAGCCTACGCATGTGGATAATCATAGTGATGGTGTTAGTGCACTTTGTTGGTCAAGGTACGGCTGCTTCAATCGGTCCGCTCGTTTGCTTTTTCATGGTGGCATCCAACCCCTGAACCCGAGTTCATTTTATCGAACTTGGTTTGGATAAACAGCAAGAGGCGGAGCCACAATGTTCTTGCGCGTCTAAAGAAGTAAAAACTTGCATGCTTCAATGACATGGAACATCAAGGGACCTGCTAGAGTCGATGACGCCCGCCAACGCAAAAAAATGACTTCTGCAGTTCAACTCGGAAATCTTGCAGAATCCAAGCTGTCGCTCTGAAGCATTTCAAAGTTAGTGTTTTGAATGTTTGAAAGTCATTGCGGCTCAGATCCAGAACCGTTGCGAAACGGAAGCGTTCCAGCTCTGGAGAGTACTTGTTTGACAATAAACCCAAAAGAGAGGCTTCAATTTTTGGCGTGGTGCCAGAAAGCTTTCCAGTACAGAGTCCGAATTAAATGTTTTAAATTTCCCACACATGGCCAAAACATTTAAGCCATTTGGCAAGCCAAAAAACATAAACCTCAAAAACGTCAATCCTTCAAACTCTTATGCCAACCTGGAAATCTAAACTAAGCTTGCTTCAAAGCCTGCTTGGGTCGGAGCCGCCTCCACTGTTGGAATGGCTAGATGCTTGGTTTACATTGGCATTTCAAGATTGCCTGGCCAAGAAAGACACAGTTTGAAGCCACAGCCGGAGTTGCGCAGAAGAGGTCCTGTTGTATTTCAAGGTTGTTGTGTCTGTCACCTCGTGCTTCCACGTCCATGGCTGCCAGGGCCTTGAAAACTGCAACGAAAGAGAACGCCAAAGCTGTCAAAGTCGCCAAACAAAAGAAGAGGAGGTGGCATCTGTTGAG
>CAJNDV010036727.1:8386-21692 GCA_905221635.1 Symbiodinium sp. CCMP2456 | reverse complement strand
ACTTATAACTCAACTTATAACTACCCTAAGCCCTAAACCTTATGGGACCCTTTACAGGAACCCCATTTGGAACTACCTATCAACTTCCAAGCTTAAACCCTACCCTAAGCCCTAAAACCCTAAGCCCTCAACCCTATAATCCTAAACCCTGAGCCCTAAACCCGAAACTGCTCAGGTTTGCTCTTGCTGCAGCTCCCGGCGGACGGAGAGGACATTGAGCCGCTCACAGAGTGACCCGAATTTGGGGGTTCCTCATAGGTAGTTCTCTAAATTAGGGTCCCTTCTAGGGTTCCTTAAACGGGATCTATAGGGGCTTCTATAAGGGTACTCTAAGGGTTCTGTATGAGTAATTTTCGATGTCAGGGTCTGTTTGCGTGCCTGCGCGGTTGGAGATTGGTATGCTTTGGGGCTCAGGGCCCAGAGAGCCCAATACCCCTTAGTTAAGGAGTAAATAGCCTAAATCATAAAAAATGACGCCCCTTATAGCCCTAAACCCTAAACCGTAACCCTTATGACTCTTATAACCCTAAGCCCTTACAAGCCTTATAACCCTGAACCCCTATAGCCCTAACCCCCACTTATAGCTTAAACCCAGAACCCTAAACCCAGAACCCTGAACCCTAAACCCTAAACCCTAAGCCCCTAAACCCTAAACTCTAAACCCCTAAACCCCTCAACCCCTAAACCCCTAAACCCAAAGCCCCTAAACCCCAAACCCGAAACCCTAAACCCTGAACCCTAAGCCCCTAACCTAAACCTTAAACCCTAAGCCCCTAAACCCTTAACCCTAAACCCTAAACCCTAAGCCCTAAGCCCCTAGCCTCGGATGCGGGAATCCTTCAGCTACGGTTGTGGCTTCTAGGTTGGGTTTAGGGTTTTGGGTTCTGGGTTTAGGGTTTAGGGTTATAGGTTGGGTTTAGGGTTTTGGGTTCTAGTGCCTTTTTTTGCTATTAAAAGTGACATAGGCTTGAGGGTTTAGGGTTTAGGAAGCGCTGAAAAGGGACAAGTAGGGGATCCTTGAAACATAGCAGGTACAGCGTGGAAGCCACCATTCTGAACCCTGTGGCTGCTCCCTCAGAGGTCTCAGAAGCCTCGGCTCGGCTTGGGTTTAGGGTTTAGGGTTTAGGGTTTAGGGTATAGGGTTTAGGGTTTAGGGTTCTGGAGGAATTCCTCCGGGTTTCGAGGCCTTCTTGGGAGCTTCAGGGGATAGGCGACGGGAGTACGAACGGACAGTCCTTAAGTCGTAGGAGCTGCGGGAAAGCCCGCATGACGGCGGTGCAAGAAATTCGGCCTGAAGCTTTGCTCGGTTGGATGGCGGCGCGAAGCTCCACCCAGCGCAGAAACTAATCTAGGGGCCTCAACAATTAGAATAGTTTTTTGGGGTAAATTATACCATAACTGTAATACGGAACCCTAAAAATCGTATTGGAAATGATTTTGGCCCCAGTTTTGCAGAAGCGTCCATCCTGTTGTTTTCGAAAGGGACCGGCATCCAAAATCATTACTCGAGCCTTAAACGTCGTGGGGACTTCTTGTCAAAAGCCCTGAAGTATCTAATTCTGCTGTCTTTGAGTCTTGCACGAGACGTAAGACATGTTCATCCTGGAATGTGTCATGGGGCCTGAGAGCCTTGTAGCCGTTGAAGCCCTAAACCCTAAACCCTAAACCCTAAACCCTAAACCCCTAAACCCTAAACCCTAAACCCTAAACCCTAAACCCTGAACCCTAAACCCTGAACCCCAAGTCTGCAAATCAAGGTACGGGTTCCTCATTCTGTCGGTTTCCGTGTCGCCGTCTCACCAAAGGATTCCGTGAAAGTAGTGTCGAAGTCTGAATAATTCCCAGCAGTCTTCTTTGGGGCTGTGTACATGTTCGTAACAACGCCCCAAGAACCTACTCAGAGGGCCCTATGTTGCATGAAATTGCATCAAAAGAAAGGCACCTGGAAGTCAAGATGTTTTGATACTTGAAGGTTCCGTGTTACCACGCATGTCGTAGATACTTTGCCCTGAAAGTTGTTCATATGTACGCTGGTACATGCTGCAACAGTACATGAGCGCTAAAAGTCAGGGTCAGGGATAGAAGGTCGCGTAATACATATGCATACACATATATATATATATATATACTTATACTGGCTTCGGTGTCCCTAACCTGCTGGCTTCTACAAAGTGCAAAGTGTGAACTTGTTTCTGGTTGTTGAAAGTAGAGGGTAATTGGGACGACAATATGTCCGTAGTCACCCTAAACCCTCAGCCCTTAACCCTAAACCCTAAACCCTAAACCCTAAACCCTCAGCCCTTAACCCTAAACCCTAAACCATCACAAGACTTGCGAGGCCGAGATCGCCGCACCCGAGGCTTTCCAGATCGCTTCCGCCCAGCCAGCAGCGGCCTTGCACCGGAGGGGTGATTTCAATAGGCCGCAAAAGCAGAGACAGTGGCACTGGCAAGTAGGAACCTTCATTTCTACCCTAAACCCTAAACCAGAAACCCTAAACCCTAAACCCTAAACCGTGGTCGGGCTTCACTTGGCTTGCGTTCAGCGGTGCGATATGTTCACGCGCTGGACGTTTCAGGATGCCACGGTGTTTCTATGCTTAAACTCAGCATTGCGGCCTGTGGCACTTAACTGCAAGAACTTGGTACGTCGAGAGTGCAATTTCATGCCCATGCTCATGCCATGTTCAACAACAAGAGATCCCAATTACTGTGAACCTTAGCTTTTGTCACGTAGCCGACGCACTGCTATCCAGCTGGAAAAACAGGAGAAGGATCAGGCACACCTAGTTCACGGCCGGTCAAACTGAAAAATGTTAGGGTTTAGGGGTTTAGGGTTTAGGTTTAGAAACTCTCTAGCCAGGCAAGCCCAAACCTTACAAGACGCGTACAACACCCTGCTCGAAAATCCCAACCTAACTCCGTCAAACCCTTATGCATCCACAAAAGCCTTTCTAGAACCACCTCATTGTGATGCGCTAATCATGTTGTAGGATAATAGGTTGCAGTAAACAAAAAACTAATGTAGTACGGAACCCCCAAGCTAGTATTGTTAATTATTTGGGCCCCTACATTACAAGTCCATTTAGGGTACTTGTAACTCTACTTAGGACCTACTTACTAAGTCCCCTGGGCCTCCAAGTAAGGCTCTACACGATGGTGCCATCCCTCGGGGCGTCCTTCGCCTTGCAAGTGCCCAGGTCACCGCAGAACAGCTCAACGCTGACACCGGGGCCGGGCCCCTGAGTCATTGAGCGATATATATATATATATATATATGTATTCATTTATATATATATATATAAATATTTATTTATTTGTTTGTTTATTTATTTATACTTATATGTATATATATATATACATATCTGCGTTTTATGTATTTGTTTATCTGTTTCTTGGTTTAAGGAGTGATGCTTATGTCGATATTTATATTTAGTTTTTCGGGCTCAGGGTCAGGGCTTGGGGTGTAGAGTTGGGGGTGTTAGGATTGGAGCCAAGGGCCTTTTCTTCCTCAACTTCAAGATTAGGAACCCTCCGTAGATCTGTCTCGGGGCTAAAGCGCTCCAGGGAGGTGTTTGCATTTCAACATCCAACCATGCAGGCAGATTCCCCGAGGGCCGTAGAGGCCCAGGTTTAAGGCTTATGTTTCCCATGTGAAGGTTTGGGGTCTAGCAGGCTTTGACTGTGACATGTAGGTGTGAGGTTCAAGGTCCCGAGCCCCTGACGACACGAGTTTTCGGAGATCCCAAGCCAACCCTTTAAAGGGTACCATGGGGTTCTACGTATGATAGAGCTCGTAGTACTACAGCTGGAACCTCTCTGTGCGGATCGTGGCACACAGGTCTGGATCATGGCTTGAATGGGGCTGTGGCGTAGAGAGTACGCACATATCCATCGTGGAAGACGTGTCTGCGTGTACTCGAGCGCCAAGCCCGGCAGCAAAGAAGCCTGAAAACTATTTACTACTATTCCCGAGGGCTCAGCTCCATACTCTAGTCGTGCCGTACTGTACTGCAAAACCCTATACCGATCATCAACGTCGCTATATTAATATGTGTGTATATTAAACCTAAACCCTAAACACTAAACCCTAAACCCTAAAGCCCTAAACCGATTTAAGCGTGAAATCCGAAGACCGTTTGTTTGCTGCGAGGTGCTCCCCCTCCCGGGGTTGGAGGATTTACTGCGCTCCCGGCGTAGTTGCACCGCTCCCTGTGCCGAGACAAGAGCTGGGTTTAGGGTTTCGGTCTTCTTAAAAAGACAAAATGAGATGGGAGTTGAGGAGAAAGAGCGTGGCACCCAATGACTCTTGAACAGCAGCGTGCAGCTTTCTTCGGCTTCTGCCAAGATCTTGGGTTTTAGGGGCTTCTGGAGGTTGAGAGCGTAGATCTTCGTGCTGCAAAGAGGGTCTGAAGCGGAGAGTGAAATATCAGACAGACAATGGTCAGGTGCGCATGTCAGAAGCATAGCAAGGTAGTTCTGCAAACACACACACACACACGCACACAAGCACGTATGTGTGTAAGTGTGTGGGTTTTTGTGGATGTTGGCATCTTTGCAGGTCCGTGAGTGTTGGCGTTCCCGTCTGTGCTGAATTCGTCCGTTTGTCTCCGCGTGGGCTTGGAAACCCTAAACCCTAGACCCTAAACCGTGCTGCGCTTGATGTTTGTTCGATGCGCACAGCGATTGAGGTTCGATTCGGGTTTTGTGTTGAAATTTAGCATCGTATATCTTAATATATTGCAGTATCTTTACAATATCCAACCGGATATCATAGCACAAGTGAATTCAGTATCTCATATAGCTTAAGGGCGTTTGCTTGGGTCCTGCTCTCAGAGAGCCTGGCAGTAGCCGGGCTCTGGAGACTGCGATGAGCCAGGATCCAAATGAACACCAGACAATTCAGGGTCCTTGGTAGGAGGTGTGAATACAGCAGATATCGGACAAAGCAATGCTACATCTTACAATCGAACCTGAATAGAATCGAATTACAAAATAAGGTTAAGAGACAAGACCATGTACTATAACATGACGCAATATAACAGGATGAGATAGGGTTAATGTGATATGACATGATGTGGTATCATGTCATATATCGCAAACAGGAGGCTCTTAACACCATAATACAGGGTTTAGGGTTTAGGGTTTAATAATTACCAATGCAATTTTGGGATTTCTGTATAATAAGCCCCAGAACCCTATTCTAATTATTCACCCCAAACCCTAAACCCTGAAAGACCCTATATTACAAACAAAGGCACGCTTCAATCAGAATCAAGGGCTGGTCATCGCCAGGCTCCTCGACATGGTTGAGACAGCAAGCTTCCCCATCACCAAAGGCCAGAAGAGCTTTCAGTTACGGTTCGGGGTTTGGGGTTTAGGAGTTAGGGTTTGTGGTTCAGGGGTTAGCGTTTAGGGCTAGGGGTTTAGGAATTAGGGGTTTGGGTTTTAGGGTTCCCCAAAGGCAAGAAGAGCTTTCAGGGCTCGGGGTTTAGGGTGTTGGAGTCTCAGAATTAGTTTCAGCGACGGTTTAGGGTTCAGGGTTTAGGGTTTAGGGTTTAGGGTTTAGGGTTTAGGGTTTAGGGTTTAGGGTTTAGGGTTTAGGGTTTAGGGTTTAGGGTTTAGGGTTTAGCGTGCGGGGCGCTTGAGATCTCGACATACGGTTGAGTGATTTCCATAATAAGGAATATACCATAGTTCCGATAGTTTCGGGTCTTTCAGGTAATGCAGGATGTATATCATCAACTGTAGAGTGCACGAAGCCGGCTTTTAGAATAACTGGCTTTAGGGTTTAGGGGTTTCTGGCTTGCTTGGGCATAGGCCGACCCATCACCCAAGCTTGCATTTACCCTGAACCCTAAACCCTAAACCCAAAACTCTAAAGCCCTAAACCCGAAAACCCTAAACCCTAAAACTCTAGAACCCTAAACCCTAAACCCTAAACCCTAAAACCCTAAAACCCTAAACCCTAAACCCTAAATAAGAAGGTTCTTGAACCCCAAGCCGCAAAGCCATGGCAAGATCAGTCCTAGGGGCCTACTATAAACCCCTTAAAGGAGCCCTTAGAGGCACGCCGGCAGATCCTTCAAGGGATCCTCCATTCGTTTAGTCTAGTCTACTTCGCGGTCCCTTGGCTGAGTAGGTAACCTTGAACCTTTTAGGGCTCTTATAATCCTACTATAACTCAAAAGGTTAACCTTTTTTGGGCTAGGGTACTCAGCCCCTAAGTAGTCTACTTCGCGGTCCCTTTTCAGGGTGCTGCGCAAGAAGGCTTTTCTTTTCATGGGGCCGCATCCGTACAGGTCATCCTGTCATCTGACATTGCTACCTAGTCCTATACTTTAGCTAAGCGGTATGCAGCAAAGAGTTTCCGCCACATGTTCAGGTCGAGACGTGCTTCGATGGTTCTTGGTTGAAGCCATGCCGATCCGTTCATTTTCAAATTCAAAGGGAAGCCTACAAAAGCCTCCTAAACACTAAACCCTGAACCCTAACTGTTGAGCTTTTCAGAGGCCTGGCGTTGCTCAGCGTCGCAACAGCGGAGGTCCTGGCGCCAGGTGGCGAGGCTCGGGGGGGCGGCAGGGCTCCCAGAAGCACCAGACTCCCCCCGATTACCAGGTATTTGTAGGGTTTAGGGCTGAGGGTTTAGGGTTTAGGGATGTTATGTATTCTGATGTGTTATGACATGTTCTTGTTTTCTATACTGCTGACCTTTTGTGGATGAAGTGTTCAGGGTTTAGGGCCCAAGTTTAGGACTCCTTATGAGTTGAAGGATTCCTGGGTGTGGCTTAACGACTGTGAGTGGCACCGGCTTCGGAGCCTCTCCGCGGTGTGGGAGAGGGCGTTTGACTGTCTTGGGGAGGGCTCTTGTCTGTAATTGTCGCCAGGGTTCCCTCAACCGTAATCCTGTAATCAGGTGTGTGGGGGGGTTTAGGATGGCAGAACGATCAAGATGTCTTGTCGAGTGGTCTTTATGTTGAGGGATTTACTTGAGACAATGATGTCACTTGTTCCTGACTTGAAACTTCTTGGAGTTTCGTCCTTTTTGCAGGGGACTGACAGGCTCGTGGCTGAAGCTGCTGTTTGGGTGTAGGGCTGTCGAAGGTCTGGTGGTAAGGACAAGTTGTCTTGTTCATGGTTGTTGGAATGATGGCTTAGGGCTTAGGGCATGGGCTTGTAGACTATGTAGCACCGAGAGTGTCTGTTCGGGGTTCTGAACGTTTTGTTAGTGTGCGCTTTTGGAATTACTTTTAGGGCCACAGTCTGTACTAGCTCCGCGGGCACATGGACCCTCTTGAAACTGGCAATCCCGTGCATAAGTGTAATAGGCACAAGGAGCCTCGGAGGTAGTTACGGCCCCTCTCGGAGTCTCTCGGAAGTTCTGGCAGGGATCCTTTGTAAACCCTATAACACTCCCCGGACGATTCTTTGGGTTTAGGGGCTTTGCTGCAGGCGTCTGCGATCACCGTGACCTTCTCGCTGGTCTGTGGCCAAGCTTCCACGGCCCCTCTCCCCCCTCGACCCCCAAGAAGCCCTTAAACCTAAACACCCCAAAGACCCTAAACACTAAACCCTAAGCCCTAGAAACCTAGAGACCCTAAACACTAAGCCCCTAAGACCTAGAGACCAGAAGGCCCGAAGCCGTAACAAAAATCGTAAAACTTGTTTTTTTTTTCAGGGCTTGGCTCAGGGAGCCCTGGTCTTGTAAGGCTTAAGGCTTGTAGGCCCCCGTCTTGAAGCGTCTGATTGGAGGTTTCTTTTAAAGGGTTCCTTGGGGGGTCTTGAGGCTTTGGGCCGTCGGGGCCCTCAAGGTTTGGAGGTGTTTGGTTTCAAAACGGGGGTCTCATCATAAGTCTCAGATGATAGGGTTCTAGAAGAGTGTGGGAACGGAATATTGTCAGGGTTCAAGAAATGTTCTTCTTTGAGATACCTCTTTTAGAGTCTAACGAGTGCTATAGAGGTTCCTTAAAGGGTTGATCGAAGCCTACTGCCGGCCTACTGCCGGCTTAGTGCTTCGAAGACCTGAACTTGACTCCAGCATTGCTGTGAGTTGCACTCGCGGAAATCTGCTGAGAATCACAGGAAGTCAGCTGCGAGACCTGATGAGAGTTAGAGCGGGCCCTAATTGCGACTTACCAGAGCAGGTGGTGTGAATATTTCAATGGCTGCAAGCTCCCAACCCTTCACCTTGCACCCAGGCCCATACCGCAAAGCCCCAAACCTGCAACCCCTAAAGCCCTGAACTCGAATGCAATTTGCAGTGGCTGTCAGGTGGAGCCTGCTTTTGCTGGGGATGTTATCAGGCCATTCCCTGCACACTTCCTTGGGGGCTGAGGGGGTTTAGAGTGTGGGTTTGAGGCTTAGGATTAGGGGCTAAGGGTTTAGGGTTTAGGGTTTAAGATTACTGAGTCCGGCATAGTTTGAGAGAAAATGATTCATGGCAGGCTTCCTGTACCTGGAGGTTCATGGGTAGTTATAAGTAGGGTGATAAGTCCCCTAATATGGTTTCGAATCATAGTTGCCCTACTTATAACCCCACTTATAACTACCCATGAACCTCCAAGCAGGGCCTGTAGGGTTTGGGGCTTTGTGTTGAGGCTGCCGAGGGTTTTTCCCGGCGTGGATTCTGGATGCTTACAAACCCTAAACCCTAAACCCTAAACCCTAAACCCTAAGCCCTGTACTTTGCTCCCCAGTAGTACCCTATAGCCCTTCTCTCTTCGGCCTCTGCTATCATAAGCTGAAGAGCAGGATTTTAGGGTAATTTAGGGCTCATAGGGCTTATAGGGCTTGGGGTTTAGGGCTTAGGGCTTGGGGTTTAAGGGTTAGAGCTTGGGGCTTGGGGGCTTTTGAGTAAGGGAGCATGGGGAAGCTAATTTTCTGAGCTTTGGGAGTGCTGAGCCCGAAAAGACCTTCGATCCATAGGCCCCTACTTGGAGGCCCAGGGGAACTTCCTAAGGTCGGTTATAAGTAGGGTTATAATTGTAATTGGGGTAACTCCAGTTAGGGTACTTATAATCCTAAACCCTAAACCCTAAACCTGCTTGCTAAGTCCCCTGGGCCTCCAAGTAACCCTAAAGCAGAGAGGTTGTCAAACGTTGGGGTGCCTCGATCGTTTCAAGCCCTTAGGGTTTAGAGTGTAGGGTTTAGGGTTTAGGGTTTAGGGTTTAGTTTTGGGGAATCTCAAGCTTTTCAGGAATGAGGGTTTAGGGGGAATGAGGGTTTAGGGCAGTCTTGAAGGACTCAAACAGGGCTCCCACTCTCTTTCTTTGGGCTTTCAACCGGCTTTTCTGAGGGCTTGGCTGTGAGGTTTCTTGGAGGGTCGGGGGACTTAGTAAATGGTTATTTTATAGACTTATAAGTATTATAACCCCAATTAGGCTCCCTTTTAGGGTACTTATACGTCTACTTGCTACCTGCTTACTAAGTCTCCCGACCCTCCAAGTTACCCTCCCTGCACCCAGAAAAGCCTCCCCTCTAGGAACCCTAAAACCTTAAAACCCGTAGGAACCCCTAGGTACCCCTAGTAACCCTAAAACCCCTACTTGGAGGCCCAGGGGACTTAGTAAGTCGGTTATAAGTACGGTTATAATTGGGGTAACTCCATTTAGGGTACTAAAAACTCTACTTATAACCTACTTACTAAGTCCCCTGGGCCTCCAAGTAGGAACCCCTAGGAACCCCTTCCACACCACGGAGTTCTGTTGAAGACCGCACCCTGCGGAGTCGAGGGCAGGCCCTTATAGGAGTTTCCGAAAAGTAGGGGTCCTTATAATAACGATCCTACTATTTAGGGTACTATACTAGGGTCCCCTATTTTCTGAAATTCCCTTATACTTAGTGGCTGAGTAGGTAACCTTTAACCTTTGGGCGCTCTTATAATCATACTAGAATTCAAAAGGTTATGCTTTTTAGGCCAGGGTACTCAGCCCCTAAGTATAGGATCTGTTGTTTAAGGTTCTGCGCAGTTCCATGGTAATTGTTGGAGCTGGGTGTGGTATCTCAGCAAAGACAAAAGACTCTTTGGACAGCGCTACCAGTCATCACCCGACCTAGCCTTACGAAGAACTCGCGACCCTGCGCCAAAGTCTTTGCAACCCGTGTGGGTTGTTCTTGCACCGTCTAGTTGCCCGCTACACCGATTTTGTTGGGTGCCTGTGGAGTGCACGAACAAAGTTGTAGCTGTAGCGCCCCCCGTGCATCCTCCCACGCTACTGAAGGCTTACCGCTCCGTCGGCGGCTCAAAATCGGGGGTTGTTCGTCAGTCAGGTGGAAGGTAGTAGCATAAACACACTCTCGGTATGAACAATATTCATGTCGACAATACAAAG
Organism: Symbiodinium sp. CCMP2456; assembly: GCA_905221635.1. Taxonomy (NCBI): domain Eukaryota; class Dinophyceae; order Suessiales; family Symbiodiniaceae; genus Symbiodinium; species Symbiodinium sp. CCMP2456. Next base: position 11,362 of record CAJNDV010036727.1, on the reverse strand, counting down.
AAGCAGTAAAGTTCAGCTGACTTTATGATCTTCCACACTTAGAGTACTCTGTCAAAAAATCTTGCGGGCAGTCTTCCAGGGTCGTCCTTCCGAGGTATCGCCGTCGGTCCTGTGACTAGGCTTAAAGGATCTTGTGAGAATCGTACGGTTCAGCCCCAAATCTGGTTCGCAGATCCTGAATCAGCTGCAGCAGAGAATGGATGTTGCAGTTTAGGGCTTTGAGTTCAGAGTGTCGGTGTTTGGGGCTTAGGGTTTAATCTACACCCCATGCTTCCATGCTTCTCCCGCACAGCTTGCGCAAAATTGAACCCTCGAGACCGGAAACTCGTCTCAACCCCGAGCTCTAAGCCCTAAGCCCCAAGAACTCTCGCCATCAGACCTGCAAATCCAACAGCCAAGACCTGGCAGTGCCCTTCAGCGCTAAGCCCTATGTAGCCCCTAAAGCAGTCTGGAAACATAACAAGCCAAAGAAGACTTGAAACAAAACAATGAAACCCTAAACCCTAAACCCCTAAACCCTAAACCCCTAAGCCCTAAACCCAACAATGCCTCCCTTTCGCGCTTTGTGACGAAGGCCCGGATACGACTTCCGGGCGGATCCCCAGGGTCAGGCACCGGAACTGCGAAGCTAATGCAGAAGCCCAAACAATTAGAATAGGGTCCCTGTCAAAGTTTCTGTGTTTAGGGCTCTGATACGGCTTCTAAATAAGGCCTACTTGCGAAGAGCATTCCATGATCTTGCAGCTTGATAATTTACTTGCATTCCTTTGAGCTGCTCTTGTAACGATAATGCAAGATACCACACATTCCTATGAAGTTACTAAGGCCCCGATATCGTTCCGCTTTGCAGCCTCTATTTCTGGGTTTAGGGTTTCTGCTCTAGGGTTTGGAGTATTGCTTTCGGGACCTGGTGCTTGTGTGACAGGTTGTAGATGTTAGGGTTCAGGTCTGTCTTGCTTCGGGTTGAAGAAGCTAACCGCTTGACATGATCTTCCCTAAGCCCAAAACCCCTAATGTAGGGGCCTTAATAATGAGAATAGCCTATTCTGAATAGGGTTTTGCGGTCTCCATATCATAACTGTAGCATAAAATACCAGCAAACCCTATTCTAACTATTAAGGCCCCTATATTAATCCCTAAGCCCATCTTCGTGATCACAAGCTTTGGCCGTTGCCAGGAGTCGGGCACATCGGCATCGGGCAAGACTTGCCGAAAGGTCTCCTGGTTGCAAGGATTAGGGTCTAATATAAGGGCCTAGATGTTACAAGTCACCTTCCCTTGTAGTTCCTGTTATGGTAACACGACCATGTTCCCCAAAGCCCTGTTTCATTTCAAGAGATGAAGTTCTAGTCCCTGAAGCTGCAGCACGGGAAGCCTTGCTGGAGCTCTGGAAACGTATTCAGCAGCGGGTGTAGTAGGGTTTAGGGTGCCACAGTATAAGTATTTGTTTAGGGTTTTGGTGTTATAGTATAGGTTTTATGTACAGTGTATGTTTCTTGATATGATTTGGGCTTGTTTGGTCTTACACAGATCCTGTACGATCATGACAGGACTGTCTGAATGAACCCCAACATCCTCTGTCTCGGCTTCTACCCTAACCCTACAGCCTAACCTGCGACGGTCTGAATCCTGAAATCCCGCACCTTCACAACCCTCCACCCAGGCCCTAAACCCCGAACAAAGCCTTAAACCCTAAACCTGAAAACCCCTAGACCCTAAATCCTAAACCCTTAAACCCTTAAACCTTAAAACCCTTAAAGCCTTAAACCTCTAAACCCTAAATCCTAAACCCTCAAATCCTTAAACCCTTAAGGGCCTTAGACCTCTAAACCCTCGAACCCTCAAACTTCGGCCGAGCCCGAAGCCTCCAAATGCCAAAACTGAGGCTTGTTTTGAGCACCTCAACGAAGGGGATTGGGAATTCATGTCTGGTGCTTGGTAGGGAATGGGGGAATGGATCCCTATGATAGTCCCTTATAGTAGTCCCTATAACCCATTCCCCGTTCCCTTCTAAGCACCAGACAGCTTTTAGGGTTTGGGGGTTGAGGGCTTTAGGGCTCTAGGGTTTGGGGGTCGAGGGCTTTAGGGTTTTAGGGTTTGGGGGTTGAGGGCTTTAGGGTTTTAGGGTTTGGGAGTTTAGGGCTTTAGGGTTTAAGATATACGGGGTCTGGGGTTTGGGGGTTTGGGGTTTGGGGCCTGTTTGAGGGTCGGACCTGCTTCTCAGACTGACCTGCTGCCTTCTGCGCACGTCAGGTGCAAAACTGGTCCAAGCTCGGAGTGCAGCCCAACCAGGAGAATGTCACACCTCACTCGACAAGCGTTTGAAAGGCTCCAGGGTATGTAGCGTTTGCCCGACATCCCGAACCCCAACAAACTGCAAAAACCGTGATTGAGGGATCCAGGGGTTTCCGGTTCACACGCTTGGGGCTTCGGGCTCCAGGAGTCCCGGGCGTACTGTGGAGCCTCCTGGAAAGGTAAGTCAGTAAGTCTTTCCCCACAATGGTAACTGGGTAGATCCAGGTGGGCCCTGCAGCCCCCAAACCACACAGCTTCAGCAAAAGTAGTTTTTCTGGACTGTGGGTGGGAATAAGCCGCCCTGGAAAACTGTGAGGTTCAGACCCAGGTGAACCCAGCTTGAAGAAGTTGACGCCCAGGCCCTTGTTGTGCGTGGTTCTTTTTCGCATGTAGTGGAAGACAGTTCTTTTGTCGGCGAAGTCGGGGGCGCCTCATCGTACCCGTGTGGCCGTATGATTTTACCGTTAAGCGACCTTCACACGAGCACCACAGGGAAGCGATGTAGCAGGGGTGTGTGTGTGTGTGTGTGCTTTACAGTGCAGTGGCCTACGCCCCGAAGGGTGGCTTGCTGCACCAACGGGCCGCCGAAGCGGAAAGAAAAGGAGCGAGCACTTTTGCAGTAAGCACAGTCAGCCAGCGCAGCTGACTTAAAGCATCTCGAAGCACCATTGCAACCTCCGG
>CAJNDV010036726.1:479-21697 GCA_905221635.1 Symbiodinium sp. CCMP2456 | reverse complement strand
TACAAGGAATTCGATTGCTCTCAAAGTACGGACGCATCTACTTTAAAAAATGCTCTCGGGGGTCAGATCATCCCTCCAGACAGGAGGACATCGGGCCTTGCCGCTTTTGGGGTCCGTCTTGACACCCACCTCCTCCAATCCGAGGTCCTGGAAATGCCAGGCGCCGGCAACCCGAATTAGATTGCTTCTGGCTTTTCGGTCATCAGCGCTCACCCTCGGACTCTCTAGTCAGGCATGTTCGAGGGTCCCTCAGTCTGAAAGGTACCAACTATGAGACAGAAGTTACCTCTCAACGAGGAGAACAACCCACGGCTGAGTAAGGTTACGGGGCTTTGAGCCATTTAGTTAGGATGATAGGCACCGCAAGCATGTCCCCAAACATATTTTCCAATTCCCAAACGGATCCAGCACGATGGCATGTCCTTGCTGCTGGGCTTTCTTCCGGTAGCGAACATGACCTCACAAATTCGCAATGAATTGGCTTCGGTTTTGTGTACGAGCTGCACCTACAGGTTGTGACTAATGATTAAGTTTAAGGTTGCATTCTTGGCTTGGGCGTCGCCGTCATGCCCATAATCGGCAAGGCCCATGCAAACTCCAAGGCCACAAGAAGCACGGCGCGGGATGAGGGAACTGTTGGTTGTCCCTTGCTATCCTACAGTAGCCATGCTATGCCACACAAAAAAGGTTTTACACAGACCTTAAAGATGGCATCCCGATTCTCAGAGGGGGTCTCCTAAGCACTCGAAGCACACACACACACACAGAGACGCTTTTCGAAGCGAGCCCTTCCAGGTGAAGCGCGGCGCTCCTGGCATAAACCAGGAGCCGTGTACATACAGGGCAGAGCAACGCTTCATGGCTTTCCGGAATGGTATTCGGCTCGCAATAGTAATATCAGTAGCATCAGTAGCAGTGGCAGCAGTGGTAGCTGTGGTGGCAGTAGCAGTAGCAGTAGCAGTAGCAGTAGTAGTAGTAGTAGTAGTAGTAGTAGTAGTGATAGTGATAGTGATAGTGATAGTGATAGTGATAGTGATAGTGATAGTGATAGTGATAATCAGATAGTGATAGTGATAGTGATAGTGATAGTGATAGTGATAGTGATAGTGGTAGTGGTAGTTGTAGTGGTAGTGGTAGTGATAGTAGTAGTAGTAGTAGTAGTAGTAGTAGTACCAGCAGTAGTAGTATGTAGTAGTCGTCGTCGTCGTAGTAGTAGTAGTAGCAGTAGTAATGGCAGTACTAGTAGTAGTAGTAGTAGTAGTAGTAGTAGTAGTAGTAGCAGTAGCAGTGGCAGCAGCAGCAGTGGCAGTAGTAACCATAAAAATGATACTAGTAGTAACGATAACAGCAAGAAAACTAACAATGGTGCTAGTACTCACAGTAATGACACTGATAGGAAAAGGGCATGGTCAAGAACATAGTATTAATCCTCGTGCCAGTGCTGAATTAGTGACAAATACGAGTACTACACAGCGACCACCACTGAGGCGCCTCTGCAGAAAGGACGTACCAGCAGAGAGCTTCGAAAGAGCCCCCTCTACCTCATGGTTTAAGGCTTGCAGCGTAGGGGTCTGTAAGGTATGAGGGTTTAGGATCAGGATCCAGGGTTAAAGGCTTAACGTTTAGGTGGATTTGGGGGCTTTCGGCTTCTCTGAATTCAATAGTCGAGGTTTTTTTAGAGTTTCGGAATTGGTGTTTCAGGGCTGGTTTTAAGGCTTCCGGGTTTAGGGTGTTAAGACTAAGATTATTGGGTGTCAGCGTTGCGGGCTGGATGTGATGCTAGATTGGAACGTCGGTTTCCGAGTGCGCGCGGAAGCGAAGTTTCAATCTCAAAACTCCTTTGAGATTGCAGACTTTGGGTTGTAGGTTGGAGATGATGGGCTCTGGTATATGTCTCTGTGCTGTGGAGTTTGGGTAGGGTCCACGAAGAAGGGAGTGGCTTGCGTGGCTGGACGGTGACGAGCCCTGGCTGTGTCTCTGATCATCTCATATAGGGTTCGGAAAATTGAGGTTGGAGATATATTAAGCTTTAGGGTTTAGGGTTTAGGGTTTAGGGTTTAGGGTTTAGGGTTTAGGGTTTAGGGTAATATATACTGTATACCGTGTGGAAACTAAAAAGAAGAGTCTTACCATGCACTTACGAGGAAGTATTGTAGCACAAGCTCCGCCAAAGGCACAAAGCCAAAGTTGGTTGATTACATCGCTCTGCGGTAGGTGTTGACGAAGGTCCGCTTATGGAGGCCCTGAAACAGAATTCCCTAAACCCTAAACCCTAAACCCAAAACCCTAAACCCTAAACCGTATGCAGGATCGTAATGAGAGCCCTCATTTGGAACAACTTCTAGAGGACGTCTTTTTCGACCCAAGCTTTGCCGCGGAAGCTGTTTAGGGTTTAGGGTTTAGGGTTTCGGGCATCAGACCCCGTTTTGTACCGAAACCTCCCCTCAAGCATCGAAGGTTGTGGCAAGGGGCCGATTTCGCAGACTGCGTGTTGAGCTCTACCTTGGCTCCAACCGTCGCCATAATGCAAACACGAGACCTTTCAAAATCCCGTATCCCTTCATTAGGGAATATACCTTAAACTAATACCCTAACCCTAAAACCCTAAACCCTAAACCCTAAAGAATCCCTAACATGATTGTATATTCCTTAACTAGAGGCTTTTGGAAGGTCTAGGACCCGGGATGCCAACCCTTGACGGCTTTGAGCTTCGAGGTTCCGGCGCTCAAACCAACAACCACCGCGTTAGTTAGAGTAATAATTAGAATAGGGTTTTGGGGCCCAGGATACTAGAAGTATACTAGGGAACCCTCAAAAACAGTATTGGGTATTTATTTAGGATCCCACATTGAAGGCATGCTTAAGTTGTGTGGATCCTGAGCCCATAAGTATAAATGGCCCCCATCTAGAGCGAGTCGTACGTTCATGAGCCCAGTTTAGGGTTTAGGGTTTAGGGTTTAGGGTTTAGGGATCTTTAAATTTGTGAAAGTGCCTCAGGCTTCCTACTCTTGTGTTGAGACTAAACGTATGAAGGGAACCGCGACCCCCTCCTCGCAAAACAAAGCCTGGATTTGAGCTTAGGCCTATCAAGGGCTAAAGCGGAATATCGCAAGTGGAACCGTAGTGGTTATGATCATTCTAGTCTAGTTGAGTCTACTTATCATGACCAGTATTAAACTTTAATACACCCTCGCCCCAAACAAAAAGGCGTGCAAAGCTTGAAACCTACACCCAAATCGGTAAACTACAAATGCTAAAGTCCTCCTGAACCGAACACCCGTCAAACTTCCTACAGCCGGCATCCGACATCCCGAAACCGGAAGAGCGCACGTTGTGTAGTTTTGGTTCCAGGCGAGAATTCGGATAGCCTAAACGGTTCAGTGTTAAGGGTTTCGGGCCTAAAAGACTATTCTAAAGTCACCTACCCTAAGCCCTAACCCCTAAACCCGAAAATCAAAACCCCAACTCCGAAAACCCACCCCTAAAGCCTAAACCCTGAACCCGCAAACCAAAACCCCAACCCCAATGGCCCAAACCCCTAAGCCCTGAAACCCTAAACCTGAAAAACCGAAAATAAGGCTTGGCATTGACTCTCCGAGTCGCCTCCTCTTGGTACTTGGAAGACTCATCTTCCCGGATGCTGGTCATTTGATCCTGGGTGTCCTGCACAGACTCATGCCTCGAAACCCTAACGTAGGGGCCTTAATAATCAGAGTAGGGTCTCATAGGGTTCCTGTAAAGGGATCCTTAAAAGGGATACTATAAGGGCTACTATAAGGGTTTAGGGTTTAGGGGTTAGGGGCCTTAATAATTAGAATAGGGTTGTGGGGTTCATTATACTGTGGCTATAATAAGGAACCCCCCAAAATAGTATAGGTAAATTATTTAGGCCCCTATATTAACCCTCTGACCCGCCTGCAACTTAAATTCTAAGAGCCCTGTGTCTTGGACCTCCTAAATTCTGAAAGTCTGAAGCCCACACCTGCTAAGCTGAGCCTTCAGACACGGCACGGCGTTTAGGGCAGACAAGCAGGTAGAAGATATCGGTAGTTCTCTGAATTAGGGTCCCTTTTAGTGTCCTTCTTATAAGGGTGCCGTACTATATAAGGGGACCTAAAAAGGGACCCTAATTTAGAGAACTGACCGTATGGCTCTCGATCCAGCATCACATGCGATGGCTAGATCATGCCAGAGGATAATACTAATGCTTGTTGCCATACTCGACGAAACTCTTCCAACTGTGCTAGCTTGTTCCTTGGTAGATTTAACGATTTACCTTTATTTCGTTGGCTAGAGTCTCCTATGGACAGAACCTCGAAGTCCGACCCGGAAAGCTTCTGAAAGGCGAAATAATAATTCCTAAACCCACGGCTGAAGTTTCTTGCTTATTTATAGGCCCTATAAAGCAAGAACCCTCAGCCGTGAACCCTAAACCCTAAACCCTAAACCCACCTGCAGCATCTTGATGTCCGTCGTCAGCGAAGTGACGCTGTGCTCCAGGGTCGAAATCGACCTCACCCCCCAGAACTCCAAAGCTAAAGGAAACTACAGGTGGGGAGTTTAGGGTTTAGGGTTTAGGGTTTCGGGTTTAGGGAAGTTTAGGGTTTAGGGTTTAGGGTTTAGGGTTTAGGGTTGAGGGTGGGGAGTTTAGGGAATATATGGCTTCTATAAGGCTAATAAGGTATATAAAGCTTCTACAAGGCTCCTATAACGGTAACTACCCACCTGAAAACGTCCTAGACAAAGCCCAAAACACTAAAACCCTGAGTTACCCTAAACCCTAAACCCTAAACCCTAAACCCACAACCCTTAAGTCTGAAATCGGTCTATCGCTTTGCGACAACGGGCAAAGGCTCTGGGTTTAGAGACTTTGGGTTTGGAGCTTAGGGTCTAGCTTGTGTTTTTAGGGTTTGGGGTTTCGGGTCTAGGGAAGTTTAGGGTTTAGGGCTTTAGGGAAGTTTAGGGTTTAGGGCTTTAGGGAAGTTTAGGGTTTAGGGCTTTAGGGAAGTTTAGGGTTTATGGCTTTAGGGAAGTTTAGGGTTTAGGGCTTTGGGGAAGTTTAGGGTTTAGGGGTTTAGGGAAGTCTAGGGTTTAGGGGTTTAGGGAAGTTTAGGGTTTAGGGCTTTAGGGAAGCTTAGGGTTTTGGGGTTTAGGGCTAGGTGCGAACATCCCTGGTTCAAAGAGCCGAGAACCTGGACCCTCTGCCCAGTCTTTGGTGTGCAAGGCTGGGAGTTAGGATTAGGGGGATCTTTGGGGATATAGGGTTTATGGGTTGGGGCTTCAGGGGTTTAGGGGTTTAGGTTGTAGGGGTTTCGGGTGTCGGGGTTTAGGGTTTAGGGTTATGGGGATTAGGGGGACCCTCGGGGATATAGACGCTCTCAACAAGCTCCCGACGTAAGTAGGCTTAAGAAGGGTCCCCTTAAGGGGTCGCCCTCATTCTACCTACAGTAGGAAAAGCCGCAACTGCTTAGCAACTCAGTTGGCGAGACTCTCCCAAGCTCTCCTTACGCAAGGTTCAACAGGTGGGGCAACCCCGAAACCCTAAAGCCTTAGCCCTTAAACGTTTCTTCAAGGCATAACCCCGAAACCCTAAACCCTAAACCCTTGAACCCTTCAAGGTATAACCCCGAAACCCTAAACCCTAAACCCTTGAACCTTTCTTCAAGGTATAACCCCGAAACCCTAAACCCTAAACCTTTAAACCCTTCAAGGTATAACACCGAAACCCTAAACCCTAAACCCTTGAACCTTTCTTCAAGGTATAACCCCGAAACCCTAAACCTTTAAACCTTTAAGCCTTTCTTCAAGGTATGCCGAAGGAAAGCTCCCCTCCCTTGCGAGCCGAACTCGAAGTCTCAAAGTACCTTTCATCTCCGGGGTCTCCTTGAGATTTGGGGGCAGGATGACTTCGAAACTCACTCAACCCTAAACCCTATAGTGTCGGAGCCTGAATAATTAGAATAGGGTTTTGGAGACCATTAAACTACATCTATATACAGGAACCCCCAAGAAAATATTGGTAATTTGTTGGGGCCCCTAAGCCTATATTACCCTGAAACCTAAAGCCCTGAAGCCCAAACTCTAAACCCTAAACAGCCCTAAACCTAAAGCAAGCTGGTAAACCCCTATACCAGATTGAGTCCGCAGACGCCGTGAGCTCGCGAAGTGAGACGAACGCCTGGGAGTAAGAGTCTGGAGGTTCTGTAGGGGACCTTTAAGCTTTGAAACCCTAAGCCCTAAACCCTAAAAGGGTTCCTTGTAAGGTTCCTGGGCCACCGAAATCAGGGTGAGGATTCAGGGGTTTAGGGAGTTTAGGGTTCAGGGTGTAGGGTTTGGGGTTTAGGGTTTAGGGCTTCGGGCTCTGGGTCTGCAGCCTCTAAACCTGGTTCCCTGGAACGCTGCATTCGTGAATCAACTGTTCGTTTTGAGCTCAGCGGCGTTGGTGCTAAGCCAAACTCCAACATCTGATGTAGGGACATTGATACCCCAATCTCTAAACCCCTAAACCCTAAACCCTAAACCCTAAGCCCTCAACCCTAAACCCCGAAACCCTAAACCCTATTAACAATCAGAATAGGGACCTACGGGATGATGTTGGTACTTAGTTGCTTGGGCTTGTATAGTAAAGCCTCCGCCTCCACATCCAGCAACCGCACCCCCAAAGCTAAGGCATGCTAAGCACCTCTCATCCACGCAAAAGAAACCCTAAGGGTCCAAAGGAACTAATAATCATATACTTGCAGAAGAGTATATGATTCTTAGGCACTTGGACCCTTAGGGAAAGAGCCCAACTAAGCTCTGAAGCCTAAAGGCCATGTGTCCAGAAGCCCCCCAAAACCTCAATTTCCACACCCCTCAAGTGCCCAACGCACCCTAAACCCCAAAAGGTGGAGCCCAAAACCTGAACCCTAGATGCCCTGAACTCCCTAAAGCCTTATTTAAGGTGAGGTCCCTGCCTTCTCTGAGTTCGAAGAGGCGGCTTCGGCACTCGTCGTCAAGCCTTCTGTCCTCAGCTACAGGATGCTCACATTGGGGCTTCGCTTTGGGGGGTGAGCACAGGATAGGGAGATTCTCGGAGCGAGTGCAGAAATTTTAGCATTCAGGGCTTGGGCCCGGAGCGGAACTAGAAGTTACACAGGGGGTTCCTCGCCGCAACGGTGAGACCGTTGAGATCTAGGGGCGTATTCAACATGTTTGGGGCTGAGGTATGGAGGTTGGACCTGACCAGCCGAATTTGGAAAGTTAGGATGGTACGTACTATTGTTGTTCAGGCCAACATAGTAGATAGGTGATGGGACCACGGATTACATGGGAACTATTATATCAGTTGCTCTAATCTCTATGGCAACTCCCCAAACTTCGGCGTGATGCGGGACCTGTGCGTCTTGGGCGAAACCACCGGTCACCACCTAAGCCTTCCCCCTCACCCCCCATCCCCTGCCCCAGCCCCCACTCGGAGAAGTTTCACCTAGCCGACGCCGAATGTGTGTCCCAAACACCCTAAACCCTAAACCCTAAACCCCTAAACCCTAAACCCTACAACCCTAAACCCTAAACCCCTAAACCCCAAATGCTCTCAGACTGATCCTAAACATCTCCAGGAAACTCTCCCCCTGGAGCATCGAGGAACGTAGTAGCAAGGGCCGTAAGTGGGGATCCTCTCCAGGATAGGATCTCACTTACAACGCTCCTTGCTAAGCCTCCTGATCCATGCAGAGCTGCCCAACAGGGCCCAACAGCAACAATTTAGGGTTTGGGGTTTAGGGTTTAGGGTTTAGGGTTACCGGAAGAAAAAGAACAAATAAACACCACTCGAGACCCTCATCCCAGCTGCAATGCAAGCCCTGAACACCAAAGCCTAGTTTAACCCTACCAAAGATCAGCCCCGAACCCCTTGACCATCAAGACGAGGCACTCCGACTTGCACCAGGCCTAGGAGAATGGGGTTTAGGGAATGGGGTTTAGGGTTTAGGGTTCAGGGTTTAGGGCTTCGGGTTTCGGGCTTAGGGTTTCGGGCTTAGGGTTTAGGGTTCAGGGTTTAGGGTTCAGGGTTCAGGGTTTAGGCTTAGGGTTTAGGGTTTAGGATTCAGGGTTTAGGGTTCAGGGTTTACGGCTGAGGGTTTGGGGCTTAAGGTTTAGCATTTAGGGTTTAGGGTTCACGGGCCCGAAAAGCCCGCTTCAAAAACCCCTGTCGGACACAGAAATTACACATCAGCTCGAGAATCTGTACTGCAGGGGCTTCAATTTCAATCTACCGGGACTATGAGAAAATTTCTACACAAGGGCTCAGACTCATAGGTTAACCTATGAGACTATGAGATCATAGGCTGTTCGCTCAAGAGCGGATAAAGATACGGCCAAAGGATGAGGACGATCCTGCTGTTGATGACGGTGAGTCTAGCAGTCTAGCAGCGACTATAATTAGTCCTCATCTTCAACAATAGGATCACCACGACCTATGTAGTCACGACCTCAGGTGATACTTCACAGAAAGTCGCAGAAAGACGCCACTGTCTCGAATTTCTAGTTGAAGTTCCAGAGTTCTATACGGTACTTCAGCCGCGCGAAGACCGAACTTTAGATCTGGATTGAGGTTTGAGTCTTCAGGTCCCCGGCTTGAGCATGGCAGGAGGCTAAACCGCAAAGCCAACTCCAAACCGCGAACGCCCAAACCGTAAACCATAAACCATGAACCGTAAAGAGTAGACTCCAAACAGCCAGCGCTGACCCGAAAGCCTAAGCGCCTAAACCCTCAAGCCCGCGACTAAACCCTATAAACCCTAAACCCCTAAACCCTAAACCCTAAACGCCCTAAACCCTAAACCAGATACCCCCAAGCGCCCGCGGGCCTCGAATTTCTCGAAGGCCGTCGCTTCCCGCTTGGTCTCATTATCGATGCTCGTGACGATTGCCTTTCCGGCATTGACTCGTCGACTCGGATGTTTAAGTGCACGATTAATGTTTTGGAGGCCTGGATACACAGTTGCTGCAGTATTTTGGTCTATCATCAGTACATGAAAGTGGGGGAACCCGATGGAGTCACAATTCGAATCATGCACCTTTAACTACAGCATAAGTTAAAGGACACACCTGAAGTGTCCTTCGTGCCGTCTTCTCAGTTTACGACCGTCTACGGACACTGCAAGATCGAAGCCACATCTGCCACTCGCTTGGCCCTAGCAAGAACTGCCTCAATTTTGCGATGGTTGCAATGATTGTCATCGAACAAGAAGTAACAGCTAAGCCAAGAAAACCACTTCAGAAACTGCTAGTTCAACTCTTCGTTTCGGGAGGCAAAGTCATGCCTGATATCCACCCCAACCCCCAACCCTAAACCCTGCATCCTAGACGCCAAACCCATGTTATGGCCAGGGATGTACATACTGTAGGGGCCTTAATAAACAGAATAATATTTTGGGGGGCTCCTGATTATAACTATAGTACAATATACTCCCAAAGCCTATTCTAATTATAAAAGCCCCTATATTTATGAAAAATAATTTGGTATTTGCTATCACAACATAAAATAATACAAACAGCCGAAAACCAAGGTATATAGGGCCTACATTATTCCGGACAGGCAGAACTTGTCAGTCTGGAGTGGGATCCTGCCAACAACTTGGGGTCAGAGGACTCGCCAGAAATGAGTAGTAATACGAATAATAATAAGGGACAATAACATTAGATAAACAGTAGTAATCAAGTAATAAGAAGAAGAATGGTATAGTAATAACCCTAAGGGTCCATGTACCCAAATGATATATACGTTGGCCCCAAAGTACCTATATAGGGACGACTTGCAGGCCGAACTATATACTGTTTGGGTACTTAGGGTAATAACAAAGGGCAAGAACGTTAAATAACAGTAGTAGTCAAGTAGCAATAAAAAGAATAATGGTACTATTGGTAGCCAGGCAAACAACATCAAAATAGTACCAATAAGAACAACAGTAACAGTAACAACAATACGAGTAATCATGGTGATATTAAATAGTCATGATAACCATATCCACTAACGATACTACTGATAATCATCACAGTACTCCCTCCATACACTTGCACTCAAACTTAACAAAGCCCCATGTGCAACTCAAGTCAATCTCCCACTAGTCCAAGTAAGCGCAAGTGCAAAGATTGCAGCTCTACGGATATATCTAGAATCTACAGCTCGGAGTTTATGGTGTAGGGCCTTACGGGACGGTTTAGGGTTTAGGATTCAGGTCACACCTAGAACCTAAGTTTACGCTGTAGGGCCTATGAGAAGGTTTAGGGTTTAGGGTTCACGGTTTAGGGAAAAAGTTCGGAGTTTGCGGTTTACTTGGAGGTAGTTAGTAGTGGAGTTACAAGTCCCCGAATATAGGTTGTAACTATAGTTAACCTAGTTATAACCTTATTTATAACTACCCATGAACCTTCAAGTAGGGTTCACGGTTTAGGGTTTAAAGTTCGGAGTTTGCGGCTTAGGGCCTTAGGGGAAGCCTATCAGACCTCTGGCCTCCAGTGTCGAGATCACCTCGGCGGCTGCTGGACAAGAATGGGTTTAAGGGTTTAGGGTTTAGGGTTTAGGGTTTAGGGGTTTAGGGGTTTAGGGTTTAGGGTTTAGGGAGGGGCCTTAAGAATTAGAATGGGGTTTTGGGGCCCATTGCCCAAAACCCTAGCCTTCAACTTGACATAAGGGCCTTGATAATTAGAAAAGGGTTTTCGGGTATATTATACTATAATTATAACAAGGAGAACCCCCAAAATAATATTGGTACTTATTTAGGCCCCTATATTATGTCTTGGAGCGTCTATGGGTTTCTCGATTGCAAGACCCTAGTGCAAGAAACTACACCCCTCGACATGTCAGGTCTTCTATGACGCTAGGACTTAGCTAAGATCGCGAACCCCACACTCACTTGCGAGGGATCAATGATGGCTAAGGAATGCCTGAAACCTCCTCTTCATACATACCGACATGTACATATGTGCATATATGTACACAGACTTACACTTCGGTTCACGTTTACATATGTCTATCTAGCCGCTTCCTGGCTCATCTTTGTACTTCATCGTATCATTGGTGGATGTACGGCTACATGCCGGTATACGAGTGTGTGCATATACATACATACATACATACATACATACATACATACATACATACATACATCCATGCATGCCTACATACGTACATACATGCATACATACTTACTGACATACGTACATACATACATACATACATACATACATCCATGCATGCCTACATACGTACATACATGCATACATACTTACTGACATGCGTACATAAATACACACATACATACATACATACATACATACATACATACATACATACATACATACATACATACATACATACATACATACGTCTCTCTCTCTCTCTGTACATATATATATATATACATATAAATGTGCGTTGTGTATGTTTGTGCCTCTGTGTAGATGCATACTTCGGTGCTGTTCTGCATATTTTCAAGCCGATGAATAACCGTCCACGTCGTCAGCTTCCTACGTGTATATCTTGTATGTATAGGTATACTGACTGCGAGTATCTATCTGCCTCCCCCCTCTCTCTCTACTCTCTCTCTCTCTCTGTCACTCTCTTTCTGTCTCTCTCTCTCTCTCTCTCTCGCTCGCTCTCTCTCTTCCTGTACGTGATCGACCTAACAACTTCTGCCAAACGAGCACTGACTCAATCCGAAACCGTAACCGCCCCAACCTGAAGCCTAAAAGCTAAATATTCCCCACGTGGCCCGTAAATTTATGCCAAAGGAGCAAGACCGAACTTGCTGTCTGGCTTCTCAGCGCCCAAGACCTGCGAACGGAACAACGAGACTTGTTGTTTAGGCTGCGTGGCTTTGGGCTTAGGGTAGGGCTTGTGGTTTATGTAGGATTTTGTAGTCAAGGTCCTGTTATGGGGCTTAGGCTAGCTTGCTCGGATTTTTTGAAGGATTTTGTAGCTAGGACCGTCGGTTTAGGGTCTGTGGTAGGGTACTGCAACTCCCACTTGGTCTGCACATACAAGGTTTCTCATGGTTTGTTGCTGCTGTGTCTGTTTGTGGCTCTGCCCACTTGTGGTGGAAGGCTTCGATCAGAGGAGGAGGGAGAGGAGGAGGATGACGAAGAAAAAAAGGCAATGACATCATCAAGAGGGCAGTCGCAGCGACAATGGCGATGATCGTGCTCGTCTTCGCAACAGCAAAAAAACAAAAGGTCTTCCGACTACCCATCGGTTGAGAGTTTGTTGGGGTTTGGTCTCGTTTGGGATCTGCTGCGTACTGTTTCAACACTGAAGCGCTACGGGCCTCAAAGAACTCAGGTGATTGAGTTGAGCTGACAGCTTCAGCAGTCTACCCTGCAAGACAGAAAGAACACTCTCTCGGAAGAGACCCTCAGACAACAGCAGCGCACCTCTGCTCCGGCATGGGCACAAAGCCTCAAGAAATGGCGGTTTAGGGTTTAAGGCTTTAGGGCTTTTAGGGTTTACGGCGGGGGGGAGCCTTTGGATTTGGGGTTCCAGAAGGCTCTGGGTTTCGCCTTTAGGGCACAGACTCGTCCCAATATAATTCGAATATGATATGCCGACAAACCCTATTCAAGGCCTAAACCCTAAACCTAAACCTTATAATCAGTATATGTATGTGTGTATATATATATATATATATATATGCTTCCCCCCCTCCAAAGATCTACCCGATTTGGCTTTCGTCGAAAAAAATCCCCTTAAATTTGACTCCATTAGTCCGAAAGAACCCTTCTATTCCACAGCATTGCCTGAAAGCCTTTGGTACCCACACCACCTAGAATATCATATATATATATATATATATATATAGGTGGTGGGGTTCGGGGCTCTTGCTCCCTTGCAATCCGAACCAGCGGGGCTGTGTTTTACTACTGTTACTGATCGTTTTCGTGCTTCTGCTTGCATACCAAACGATGACAGACCGTAGTCATTGGGGTTTAGGATTTAGTGTACCAAACTATGAACGACCATAGTTATTGGGGAAGCCGTCCATCAACAGGGCCTCCCCAAACCCAGTACATTAATTCGCAGGACCCTTCTGCTGCATCCCTCCCTACACCGGAGTTACTTGCCGTGGGGTGGAGTTAGGATAACTAAAAACCGTCAACCGACACTCGAAGGACTACGTCGCCTAAACCCTCAGCCCGGGTTATCAATGAACCGCCCTAAAGGAACAGACCCCTAAACCCTAAACCCTGAAGCCCGAACCCTAAAAAAACCTAAACTCTAAACCCAAAGCCCTAAACCCTGAAGCCCGAACTCTAATAAACCCTAAACTCTAAACCCTAAGCCCTAAATCCCTGAAGCCCGAACCCTGATAAACCCTAAACTCTAAACCCTAAGCCCTAAACCCCCAAAACCCAAACCCTAAACCACAAACCCTAAACCTAGGTTCTACGGTCTTGGGTAGCAGTTTCCTATCCTCGGCCCAGGGCCCCTACTAAATCAGTCCATGGGATTCTTCGAGCGACAGCCCCTGCCCAAAACTGACTCCAGAGCTTTGAGGTCCATAACCCTGAGGGTCCATGTACCCAAATAGTATGTACTTTGGCCTTAAAGTGGTCCCTATATAGGTACTTTGAGGCCAAAGTATCTACTATTTGGGTACATGGACCCTTAATACCGGAACCGGTTGGAACCCTAGAGCCCCCAAGGGAACCCCTCATGGGGGATACTTATCCGGCTCGGAATCCGAACCATAATAGATCATAGACCTATGATACTGTTGATGGACAAAATCCTGCATGACCTTAAGGACCCTAAACTATGGGAATTATGGTATATTCCTTATAATGGGTAATGCAGGATTTTGTCCATCAACAGTAGGAAACATAACATATACTTTGAACTACAAACTTTGAAGGTCCTTGGGACGCTTTGGGTAAGGGGCGCGATAGCGCCGCGTAGGGGCCTGTGGGATACGAAGCTTGGTAGCAAGGGCTGATCTGCGAAGACCCGCTGTTGCCAAAATGCTATCCTAGGCCCTGGCCCTGTATCCTAACTTCCTAAACCCTAAACCCTAAACCCTAAACCCCTAACTTCCTACAGCCCGAAACTTTGGATTCAAAAGCTCGTGCTGACGCCCTGAGCCGCTATATCCTGAACCCTCAGACTCGAAGATTCCACCCAAACCCAAAACCTCATAGATCCCTTATGAAACAAACCCTCAAGCCTAAACCCTAAACTCTAAACCCTAACCCCTAAACCCAAAACCCTTAGAATTGAACCAGGGTGGCACGGCCAAGATGGCCGCCAGCTTCATTCCGTAACCTCCGAGGGTTTAGGGTGTCTGCTTTTCTGGAGCTTAGGGCTTAGGGTTTACGGTTTCGGGTCTAGGCTTGGCCGGTTTACCTATCGTCTCCATTGTAATTCCGTTTAGGGGTCACCTTTTGGGATCCTAAACTTTAAACCACCTAAATCCTACAACCCGAAAAGAAAGGGAACTATGATGGAGACTATGGGGCGGGTGCTTTTAACCCAAGATCCTGCTGCTTTAGGGGCTCTACCCGACTCTACCCCTAACGTAGGGGCCTGAATAGTTAGAACAGGGTTTGGGGCTATTTTATAGTTATTACTGTAAGAAGGAACCTCACACAACATAGTATTGGTAATTTTTCAGGCTCCTATAGTACCAAGGGACCATAAACTTCTAATTTCTTTGCAGTGGTTGGGGTTACATGTAACCTGCAAGGGACTCCAAAATCGAGTGAAGTGCCTGGAGTCTACCTAAACCCTAAACCCCGAAACCCTAAACCCCTGCACCCTACTCCCCGATGCATCTCGGGCAGCAAGTTGCTCTACTCATCCAGGGCCATTAATCTCCTGCAAGACAAGGCCTGAAACGCCTTTCGAGCCCGACTCTATAGAACAAACTCACCCTAAACCATAGTAGTTCCTTTATTGGGGTTCATATTTAGGGGTTCATATTTAGAATCCTGTAAGGTAGTCCCATAAAGGAACTACTATGGGGCCTATAGGGAAACCCTAAACATCCCTAAGCCCTAAGCCCTAAACATCCCTAAACCCTAAACCCTAAGGGTTTAGGGTTTAGGGTTGTCCCTAAACCCTGAACATCCCTAACCCCTAAACCCTAAGCCCGAAACCCACAGAACTTTCGGACTGGCCTGAAGGCTTCCAGTGGTCTCGGCTAAAGCCGCCGGTTTAGGGTTTAGGGTTTAGGGTTTTGCGGTTCATGGTAGGGGCCCTAATAATTCGAATGGGGTTTCATAGGGTTCCTTTAAAGTGAGCCTTAGAGGGTTCTATAAGGGATCTATAAATAGGGTTCTATACTAAGGGCCTGTTAATAAGTAGAATAAGGTTTTGGGGGTGTATGATACTACATTTACAATAAGGAACCCCCCCAAAAAAGAAAAAAAATGTGTTGGTCATTACTAAGGCCGCTATATTAGGTTGTTAGGTACGATGTCCAGACCTGGTGGGCTCTATCTGGCACTGTCAGAAAACAAAGGGCCCCAGGGTTTAGGGCTTAGGGTTTAGAGTTTCGGACTGAAAACAGTAAAAGGTAACCAAGTAGGATGCTTCTTAGAGCACCCCTAAGAAGGAGCCCCGAAATTAAGCAATCATCATGTCCGTCACCGACCCTAAACCACAAAACCTAAACCCTAAACCCTGAACTCTCAGCTCTTAGAGAAAACTGTCGGCTCACTAGGCCGGCCTGTCAATGGAAAGGGTCGAGACCCTCCCACGCTCGAGCCGAAGAAGCCGCAGAGAGCGGGGGGTTTTGGTGGACGGTTTAGGGTTTGGGGGGGGAGGGCCTTGTAAGCTGTACCTTGAACTAGCCCAAACATAACAGTCCTTTTTAAATAAGGTCCCTGTATATGCCTTAATCACTGGGGCTTATAACAACAACCTGCAGGCTATGATAGTTGTTTTGAGGTAGGGCTGATAATCAAGGTTTAGGGTTTACAGAACTGAAAGAACTAACCCCCTCAAACAACTTTGCTGGCTGCAGGGCTTGTTGGCTTCGGCGTGAATGCTTCTGGGGTCTCGGTATCTTAGAAACCCTAAACCCTAAACCTTAGGTATCTTGTTTTCGGGTAACCGGCTGCACCTTGCGATTGTTGTTGAAGGTCGGGGCTAGGGCTTCTAATGTCTATAGTACCCTAAACCCTAAACCCTAAACCCTAAACCCTAAACCCTATAGTGTCTATGGGGGGGAGACTTATGTACTTCTGTAGGACGCTGCATAGGAAACCCTGGTCCTGCAACCCCCCGCCGATGAAAATCAGGATCCACATGACGAGCCCTAATAAAGACCCAAGGTTTCTGGATCAGGCTCCTAAACCCTAAACCCTAAACCCTAAACCCTAAACCCTAAACCCTAAACCCTAAACCCTAAACCCTAAAACCCTATATTGCATGATTTAAATGGAACTTTCGGCTGATGAAGCCCTGACGGGCCTCTCCGGATTCTACCTAGAGGGCTCGTACTCCTTGATGAAGAACAGAACTTTAACTAGAGAAGCTTTCTGGGTTTAGGGGGTTAGGGTTTAGGGTTTAGGGTGCTTAGGGTGTTTAGGGTGTTTAGAGTGTTTCGGGTGTTTAGGGTGTTTAGGGTTTTAGGGTTTAGGGTTTAGGGGTTTCGCACTATCAGGAATTGCAGGTACCCATGCGCGCAGCAAACCGAGAAGGCGCAGCAGCCGACACGAGCCCTCGATGACTGAACGCTCCTTCACATAGGAGCTTTATCAATTAAAACAATGGGGTTTAGGGTTTAGGGTTTAGGGTCCTCCATATAGGCGCCTTATTGATAAGAATAATGGGGTCTGGGGGTCCATTTGGAGTCCATTCAGAGTCAGTCTAGTAGAAGTATGCGCAGAGCATAAGGGGATACATGGGGATACTATTGGTAATCATTCTGACTCCTATGTTACACTCTGCAAACCTCCTGAAGAAACAACTGGCGGCTGGCGGAAAGCAAGCCCAACCCTAATACCAAGTGCAACTGGGCACGGAGCATTTGCACCCGCCTTCTGTATCCTGGGCGTGCAACTTAAGATTTTCGGGTGCTGCATCCCTAAACCCTAAACCGTAAACTCTAAACCCTAAACCCTAAATCCTAAACCGTTGAGGCCGCACTAAGGTTGAGAAACTCTTGGCTTGTGTTGGTCTGCCGCTGTCTGTCTGTCTGAGGTCTTGGGCTGAGAGGCGGCTGGAGGCGGAACGTCGGAGGCGGAACGTCGCCCACTCAGTTTATCAAGCGTATCTTGATGATTCATCGGTTTAAACACTAGCTGATCCTGCAGTAGGTATCTGTCTTATGAAGGCACCCACATGACGTGAAAATCAACCGTCGCTCCAAAATGCATTTTTCAGTACAGACGACCAATTTTAACATCGCCACGACCATGGTCGGATGCTAGCTACAGTGCAGCTACAGGGCTCCTACAACTTTGGATCCTCAGCCTTCTGGAACTGACTTACTGCTCAGATCTTCTCATGAAGTTCCGATCCTAAACCCTAAACCCTAAATCCTATGAGGTGCGGATGCCTCTGCTGCAAACGGCTCGAACCCTGCATCGATGCTCACAGAATCCTAGCCCTCCCCATTCGAACATGTTGTTGTTGCAGCCCCTATGACGGTGCCGACGTTGCCTTCCTTGTGTCATCCAACCAAATCCTAAATCCTGGGCCCTACAGGCTTGACACTTCTCATGGGAATCCGTGCAGCTAGGCTTGTCATGCTTGAGCACACAGACCTTTGATGCTCAAGCCGAGGAAGTTATTCTTACTACAGATGCTTGCCCCCAACGAAGATGGAATCTCTCAAACTACCATTGCGAACCTTCTAACCTGTACTGCACACTGCTCAGCTGCTGATAACGACTTCGAGGACGACTGGCGCACACAGAAAATCTCGACCCAGAGCAGGGGATATCCCGGAAGCCTAACATCCCCGATTTTGAGGACAAATATCTTGAACTATCAGCTTCCTCAATCAGAGGTGTTTCAGGGCATTCCCCGCTCAACAATGATTCAGCGCTGAATTAACCAAAGACCGTCTGATGCACAAAACTCTAAATAACCCGAAACCCTAAACCCTAAATAAGCACTGAATTAACCAAAGATCGTTTGATGCACACGCTGACTCAACTCATCGACGAGCTCTTCTCGCGAGTTCCGCTTGACCTCGGGCCTTTCTGCCGTGGCGGGGAGGGCGTTGTGCGGTTGAACTTGGAGGTTCTGAAGGGTAGTTATAAGTAACCCTTAAGTGGTGTATTTTTCAGGGTTCCTTAGGGGGTTTAGGGGTTTAGGGTCTACTAGGACGTTCATGGGTAGTTATAAGTGGAGTTATAAGTCCCCTAGTATAGGTTATAACTACAGTTACCCCACTGATAAGCCCACTTATAACTACCCATGAACCTCCAAGAAGGCGTTGGGTCTTAAGGGCAACATCTGTCAGGCGTACACCGTCCCGGTCAGTCACTGAGTCACCAGCTAAGTGGGTCACAAGGGGCTCTAGCTTTCCCTAAGGGTCCATGTAGGGTTACTATAAGGGCTTTTAGGGTTTTTTAGGGTTAAGGGTTCAGGGTTACTAGAAGGGTTCCTAAAAGGGTAGAATAAAGGTTTAGGGTTTAAGGGTCCATGTGCCCAAATAGTATATACTTAGGCCTTAATGTAGTCCCTACATGGGTACTTTAGGGTCAAAGTATACTCATATGGATCATGGACCCTTACGCTTTTGGAGTCTTGTGGACTTTGCCCTGCATAAAAAGGCATTGCAGGGAGAAGAGCGGAAGTGCGGGAAGAGGATTCCGGGATTTGAGCGCAATCCCTGGCGTTCGACTCGTATCTTGCAGGGTCTTACACAGCCTTAACCTACCAAAACCTACTTTTTTTAGGGTCCCTATAAATTCCATATTAGGGTTTATAATAAGAACCTACATATAAAGTAAGGTTTGGTAGTTTAAGGAGTATTCAAGGTAGTTTTTGGTCCAAATGCTCCGGTCGAAACTGTCACGGGGATTCAGATTCGGCAAGA
Source organism: Symbiodinium sp. CCMP2456 (assembly GCA_905221635.1). Lineage (NCBI taxonomy): Eukaryota > Dinophyceae > Suessiales > Symbiodiniaceae > Symbiodinium > Symbiodinium sp. CCMP2456. The sequence continues at coordinate 2,666 of CAJNDV010036726.1, read as the reverse complement.
CCTCCCACAAATAGTGTTGGCCAGGATGGAAATGGCTTCAAGGGCCATGAAGGCTCATATCGTCGAAACACAGCTGTTCGTCCTGCTTAAGTGAGAGCCTAGTTCTGGCGACACAAGCAAGAGATGGCAGCTCCCATGAAGCAAAACGGGCCACGATTGGTATGCCTGAATGCAGCAAGGCCATTCGCTGTGACAGACTAGAGTGACTAGAGCTTGCAAAGAATAACATAGTTCTGGTAGAAGTATGGGTGCCTCCACTACTCCAACTCACCCGAAACAAGTTAAGCAGAAACACATGCCCACACGCAGACAAATAGAAAGAAGCTGCCCGCTTGCAGCATTCAGGAATCGGAAAAGCAGGAACACCAACCCCTGAACGGCTTATTGGTATCTACGGAAGCCCATCCATCCCCTAAACCCTAAACCCTAAACCCTAAACCCTAAACCCTAAACCCTAAACCCCTACTCTGGCACGAACTCCCAGTCTGCAAAAGGCCCATCCCAGATGCACCATGAAGTCGTAACTTAGGGTCGAAGCTCCAGGTTTAAGTCGGGTGCCACAAACTCCGGATCCCGGTTAGGGTTTAGGGTTTAGGGTTTAGGGTTTAGGGTTTAGGGTTTAGGGTTTAGGTTTAGGGTTTAGGGTTTAACTCCGGATCCCGGCTTGTAAACCTGAATCTCCTCTGCAGTCACCCTGAACCCTAAACCCTAAACCCTATATACCCTAAACCCTAAACCCTAAACCCTAAACCCTAAACCCTATAATGCTTCCCTAAATTCTTGTGACATCGGAGCCTTCCTTAGCTGCATAAGCACGAGCTTAACAGCTCGAGCCCAACAACAGGGCTACCAGTCGGGGCTTTAGGGCTTTCAAGCTTGGGTTTGGGGCTCAAGGTTTAGCAGCTCAAGGCCTTTAGGGGCTTTGGGCCGTGAGGTTTAGGGCTGCAGGTGCTTAGGGCTTTAGGGCTTTAGCGCTTTAGGGCTTTGGGGCTTTAGGGCTTTAGGGCTTTAGGGCTTTAGGGCTTAGGGCTTTAAGTGTTTAGTTTGCGGCTTTCGGGCTTTGGGGGGTTAGTGTTGGGGGTCAATGTCCGGGCTCCGAACACATCTGCCGCTTTGGGTTCTCCTTTGACCATTCTCTCGGTCGTTGCCTGTTCCAAGCGCTGCAATACAGGGTTTTCCGAATTCATTATAGGATGATATATAGTGTTTGCTATTTAGGGGTTTACAGGCTTGATGTAGACAGAACCCTGGAGGTAGCAAAACCTGTCTCAAGGATTTTCTCAAGGCAGGTCCCGTCTCTTGGCTAGAAGTTAGCACCTCACTAGAAGGAAGCAAACTCCCAACAGCGCTTCCACCTTAAGAAGAACCCCATTTTAAGATCAGTGGCTGCGGGTCAGAAATTTAGAGCTTACGGGTGGAGGGCGGTAAACCCTGAAGACTTGCGGGTAGAGAGATGACAACTTTTCCCTCAGGGTCCATGTACCCAAATAGTATGTACTTTGGCCTTAAAATAGTCCCTATATAGGTACTTTGGGGCCAAAGTATCTACTATTTGGGTACATGGACCCTTAGGGTTTTGTTGGACTATGACTATGAGGGTTGACCGTGCTTGGCTTTAGGGCACGTTGCGCAATCCGCGGGTTTCTAAGCCCCCCAAACTTACCCATAGGCCCCATAGTAGTTCCTTGTTGGGATTACCTTATAGAATTCTAAATATGAACCCCAAAAAGGAACTACTACGGGGCCTATGGGTAAACCCTAAAGCCACGCGGAAGCCTAGAACCCTCAGAAAAGGAGCCTAAGGTCGGTTAGGAGTGCGTGGGGCCGGGAGCTCAAGCACTTAGGGTTTAGGGTATAGGGTTTAGGGTTTAGGGTTTAGGGTCATAGCGTCATACCTATAGTCTCCATTGCAGTTCCTTTTTTGGGGTTTAACCACTTAGGTATGAAGGATTTTTATAAGGTATCCCCAAGAAGGAACTACAGTGGAGACTATAGATAGACTTTGGGCCCCAAGGTTTTATCTCCCTACCTTAAGAACCCAAAACCTACTTTTTTGTAGGGTCCCTATAAATCCCATATTAGGGTGTATAATAAGAACCTGCAAAAAAGTGGGAAATGGGTTCTTAAGGTAATGCCCTAACCGGCTCGGGGTTGGGGGACATCCTAAGGGTTTAGGGGTTTAGGGTT
>CAJNDV010036724.1:0-17301 GCA_905221635.1 Symbiodinium sp. CCMP2456 | reverse complement strand
GCCTGTACGTCGTGTTCGGCAGTGCCGTTCCAGGTGACACCATTGACGTCACGGCGCTGAGCGGCAGCGACGGGTTCAAGGTGACAGACGGTGGCGGCGGCAGCTTCAATTCGCCGTTCTACAGCCCGATCGACATGACTGGAGATGGATCGACAGACGTCGCACTGTTCATCTCGACCTTGTTGATGCCGTCCTTCGTGACAGTGAATTCTCCGTATGCCATTGTGGGCAACGGACCGGCAGGAGGCGCGAGCAACAATGCGGCCACGTCAACAACCTCCAGCAGCCTCTCCACTTCAGCAACCACAAGCAGCTCGACAGAGACATCTTCCTCCACATTTACACATACATCAAGCAGCTCCTCCACCTCAAGCAGCATGACGTTCTCTTCCACGTCATTCGCTGAGACTTCTTCTAATACATTTACAGGAACATCAAGCAGCTCCTCCACCTCAAGAAGCATAACGTTTTCTTCCACATCTTTATCAGAGACTTCTTCTTCTACACTGACACGCACCTCACAAACCACGACATCCGATGGCAACAGTAGTTTCGAGACAGGTGATGAAGCAACCACCACAGCCGAAGTCGTATCAGGCGAGCAACAGACCGACCTCTTGGACGACGAAGACAACGGGGTGAATGGATGGGTGGTCTTTCTGATCGTGATGACTGTGCTGATCATGATCGGGTGTGGGGTCGTGGTGTCATGCTGGATAGTGAGGCGCCGTGACAGGAAGGCGCAGGTCACGCATGAGCAGGAAACCACTAACGCAGCCGCAGCGGCCTCACTTTCGAGCACCAGATGCCAAGTGGGTACCGCTTGGTGACGTTATTTTGTCTTTCGCAATCTTCGCACAAGAAGTTGAGTGCCTTTTAGTCCTTCAGACGACGTCTCTTTGTCAAACAGACCAAGAGCCTTCCGGCACGGTTGTGTGCAACCGCTACTGTGGTTTAAGAGCAGATCCTCTGTTGTGAACACTACCTTTGACTCTGTGTGTTGTGAGCCGAACCGCAGTACTGACTTTGGACTAGCCACTTCGTAGCACAAGTGTTGCCAGTCACCAGTCAGGTCGTCCGCACTGTTGGGCCTTGCACCTCGAGGTGTGCACAGGTCAATCGGAAGCCTTGAGATGTCTTCCTTTTCAAAGTTTTCACGATGTGGGCACCCACTGGGCGATAGAGGTAGTATAGGTACGCAGCTCTTGGTAACGAAGTAGCATCGGATGTCAGCTCATTTCAGTACCTTTTCTTCTGTGATTCGTTAGGGCCACCTCGCTAAGGCGGGATGTTGACACCAATTCGGCCTACAAGCTGCACAGTCGGGATTGAGTTTTGCGCAAATCATCGGCATGAATGCCGGTGTGCTTCCCTCCATGCTCTATTGCGCATGGCACATGCCTCCATTGTCTTGGATGGAGCTTTGTTCGCTTGACACTCAAGGCGTTTGTGTGCGCGGGGGAAAAATGTCCCACGCACTCTGTGTTCGTTTATGCCAGCCGAGCCAAGCCATTTATGCACTGCACAGTGGTGCTATTCAGGTGGACCACTGCAGCGCCACCTTGCAGCCGCTGCCCAGACACACGGCTGATCTGGCTTGAATGGCGTCCCTGAGAATGATCTTCTGCAGCGAGTGTAATTTTCGTTGCCAGCATACTTCAGCTGTCGACGGACCGGCACCTCGACTTCAGGTGACTGAGTCTCAAGTTCTTTGGAGTGTTGACATGCTCCTGCAATTTCGATGCTTCAGCTACGTCGACCGAACCCAAACTCGTAGCATAATTCGACGACTGCACCCGCTCCTTTCCTATACAGGTTTGTGGGCGCAGCTGGGTGTACGGACCAAAGTTTCTGCTGTCGGATTCCGATTTCCTGGGTCTCCGTTGCACTGTCAGTAGCCTCGCACGGTTCCTCAAGGACTTCTCGAGCGAGTCGAATTTCATGCCTCTTATTCAAGCTTGCCTTATGATTGCTTTGAGCCTCGCATGCCATCCCGGATGGAACAGCCTGTCAGACGTGCTTTCGGTTTGCACATGCAACCCGCGTAGCGAGGTGACAATCCGCGCTGGAAAGTGTGCATTTGGCCGTCGTCCTTCGTTACTGTTACCTTCGTTCTTCGATATCGTCGCTCCATGGCTGCCTTCCATCAAAATGCACGCCGCACGCCTGAGCTGCTGTGGCGGACTTCGTCTTTTTCATAATTTTGCAGGCAAATGCTGCCTTGGACCCGGCATTAAGAGGGCCAAGGCAGACGACTCCAGCTTGATGGGTTCACAGATCTCCAATCCCTCCGTATTTCAATGCGGTTCGGGCACTAGATGCATGAGGTGAACTCTTGTCTGGTGTACATGTGGCACGACAGAGCCTGGTGCAATGGATGGTCTGATTTAAAGTGCTGTATGGACCTGCTGACACAAGCATGTCGAAGGTTGCATGCTTTTCCCCATCCCACTTCCTGATTGTGACGACAGCATCGCATATCGGAGACTGTTGTCAGTTCCTACACTCCAGGTGACAGCTGCATTTGGCTCGGAGAAGCAGGCAGCACCCATCCAAAGAAGATCCACCCGAATTTCCCGACACAGCATGGTGGGCTGGCGTCGTAGCCGCAGTGAGCTGCCGTACCTGGCTGGGGTCGCCCTCGTCAGTGCCTTATGGGAACTGGACAGGGGGCTCAACATGCATGCTGTGTCGCGGTAGGCGCCCCATGGTCTGCGGCGGTCCAAGGCCCTCATTGGCAGCTGCGCCTGGTTGATTTGCACCTACCGCCGCTTGCGTCGGGCAACTTCTGCGGACAGCGATGCTGAGCTGCAGGCTTGCAGCCAGAGCGCCAGTTTCATCAGGTCGTTGCAAATGCTGTGGGAGTAGATCTGAGAGGCTGACGGCATAGCTTTCCTGAAGGCTTTTGCAAGATACTTGCTGGCCGGACGGGTGTGTTCCGGATTTCATTTCAAGCGGCAGGGCCTGGGTAGGGGTAGCGTGTCAATGTGCTGTTCTACTGCAGCCTGAGGTACCAACAGTCAGTTTTGTATCACCACCTGAGGATATCATGGTGCGCTTGGTCCTTTTCTTGGTGGCAAAGGCGTGTCTGTTGGATGCCGGCTCGTGTTTGCAATTCTTGATATTGCAATCTTGAGCAGGCGGTCTTGCTGGCGCTTGAAATCACAATGCTTTGTGGAGCATGGTCTGATGTGAGCACTGGATGGTACGTCGCCCTAGGGCCGCTGGGCTGTGTTTTACGGGTCTGCCGTAACATCTTCGTAGCGATTCATGTTGCTGCTTACCCAGAGCTCTTTGCACGCTTGTCCAGCCTAGGATTCTGTTGTTGGACCTTCCGACGGCCACTTGACACGCACATTTGCCATAAAGCTGTGATAGCTGGGAGCTAAGCTAGACTCTCATTACCTGCCGTGAGGTTGCTGCAGCTGTCACTATGTGGAAGCAGGCCAAAAGAATGATGGCGCGATTCCAGGCTGGCTTAAGAACAAGCCTTTCAGCACAAGCAACAGCACAAGCAAAAGAACCAAGTGCCTCTGCAGCGATTGGTTCCGGCTGCTGGTGGAAGCCTCTGCGGTCGGCTGACAGCATAAGGTAGACCTGCGGCCAAGGAGTACCTAAAGCCCCGAGATGCATAGCTAACAATTGCGCCAGGAAGAGAGTCAGAAGAAACGCAAAGAGCGGCGCAGCGAGTACTTGGACATGCTTCCGCGACTCTCCTTCCAGGCACCCCGCCATTACGGGGCAGGTTGTTGTTACTAACATTGAGGTACATCCAGCGCGACTTGTTGGGCATAGCTCGCTCGTTCTGAGGGCTAACTGTTGGGAAGTAGCGTGCTTTCTGCTGAAAGTGTGTGTTAAGCCCCTATCGTTTCTCGACCTGACAAGCAGTTCCATGATTAGCAAGGACTCCCTTGAGTTCAGTGTCGCGTCTAAGAGTTCGATATAGTTGAACCTCAAGATGTGTCTAGTTTGACTCCATTTGTGAAACGACCTGATGGCTGCATGATGCTGCACGCAGCAGTACTACTCATAAAGTATTCGCTTGGACGTCGCGCAGCGTTCGTGTGCCTATAGGCTTCGAGCAGACTTCCTTTCAGTTCATGTGTTCAACTCCATCAGCAGCTTTGATTTGCTAGTGCTGTTATAGAGCCCACGTCACACAGTTTTGCAGCAAAGAAGAGCTGCTGGCAGGAGTTCTCCGAGCGCGAGCAGGAGAACAGCGACGAGAACGAGTTTACAAATGACAGGCTTCGACATGGGATTATGCTTGTGTCCCTGACATGAAGGATGTCTGATCTTCGCAGGATTTCTCGCGACTGCTCTAGTGTCTCCATAGACTGGTCGTAGGGCAACTAGCTACTGCGATGATGGATGTCACTGAAGACGTTGTTCAGTTCCACGACTCCACATGAACATGGCTGCTTCTTCTTCAGGGTCCCAGACGAGAAAGAGATCGGCAGCCACCAGCACAACAAGTGTTCTCAGGACTGGGGGGCAATGTTGAATTCAAGGCTGAAGCTTAGAAAGACACGGTAGACCCGGTAGACATGACAGGTGAGGTGCCTCCTGCCTGTGCTGTCAAGTGTGTGCACATGGTGAGCCTTTCCAATGGAGTGGCTTGGATTGTGCGGCTGTTCTATGCTCTTCTAGAGTTTTGTGAAGTAGGAGGCAGCTGAGTACCGTGCATATGTTCTCGCAGTCACCCAGCTCCAGCTGCAAAAAAGTGTCAGCAACGCTGGCACCTGTTCGACGTAATGGGGGTGTCGGGCTTGATACAGTAGATGCTGGAACCCTACGGAACTGCCAGGATCAATGCATTATTTGCCTTGCCGACTTCAAGCCCGATTGCACAGTATCGTGGCACAAGACAGCACCCAGGTGAACCCGGGGCAAGATATCGACCGTTGACAATGGGAAGTTGTGAGTTTTCGGGGTTAGTTTCGGTGCTGACTTTCAGGGCGGAGTTTCGAAACAGGGTCCCGGACATTGCTGGATTGAGAAGGTCAGTTTCGGTCTTTCAGGCCCAGGCCTGCAAGAATCGGACTAGAACCCACCCTCCCAAACTGACAGACGTCCCGAAACTGACTCCCGCTGTGCCGAAACTGGGCGCTGAAACTCTCCACTCTGATTCGAAACCCCCGGCAGCCGATCCGAAACTAGAACCCCGAAACTATGGACACCCACAGTTGAAAATGGAGCGACTTCCGGGGACCGAGCCTTATCCCAGAAGCAAAGAGGTTGTGGATAACCCGTACTCCGCTCGTGTTGTTTGCCGCCATTGAGTGGGACCCTCTCCGGGAGAGAATCAGTGCATTCCAGCTCTAACAAGGTTGTTCGCCTCGACTGCGGCCATGTCTACCATGTGCCTTGGCTTGAAGCCATGTCAGTCGGGTCCAAGGCCTAGACTGCGCCAGCATGCCTGGAATCAGCCACGCCTGTGCTGGCTTCCTCGCAGGAGGGCTGCATTTCCACGTGGCTCATGGATGAGAAGCGAGATCCTTGCCCTTTCCGCTGCACCAACTTCCCAGCAGACTTGGTCCATGGGCTGCAGAGCGATACCGAACTGTAGATCGAATGAGTTGTCCAACAGTGTGTCACAATAGCGCCGCAAGGCATCTGCAATCTGAATGACTGCATCCGTGTCAAGCGTGTCCACCATGACAGACGTGCGCATGCTGCAAACAGCATCGTGCGCACGCATGTGTGTTCGCACACGCATGTATGTGGTATGTATGTACGTATGTATGTATGTATGTATGTATGTAAGTAATCATTTATGTACGTATGCATCTATGCATGCATGCAGGTATGTAACAGCGCGTACATGGACGTATGCTGTTACATATGCATGTATGTATGCAGCATGCATGCATCCATGCATGCATGTATGTTTATGTAACATATGCATGCATGCATGCCTGCATGCAGGCCGGCTGGCATGCAGATGTATGTTTGTGTGTTTGTATGTATGTATGTATGTATGTATGTATGTATGTATGTATGTGCGTACGTACGTATTTACTTAGTTGTGTGTTTGTATATGCATGTACGCTAGGTATGTAGGTAGGTAGGTATTTAGGTCCAATGTAGGTATGTAAGTATGTATGTATGTAGTCTTGTATGTTTGGGGGGTACGTGTGCCTGTGTGCATGTGTTTAGTGTTTATGCAGCTCTCTTTCTCTTCTTTAGCTTCTACCTCTGTAGACATGTATCATTGTGTACAAAACCGTAATTGGCCGACCAAACATAGGCTGGCACCAATTCAGGGAATGCCCGATGAGCTTTCACATCCTTGGGGGCGGTCTCTCACGCAGTCTTTGTATTGAAACTACTTGAGAACTGCGCCGGACATGGGGCAGCCGATTTCTTGAGAAAGCCATTGTGAGGTTCGCGCAGACGACCAAGCAGACCAAGATGATAGTGTGGTGGCAACGAGTTCCGCCACGGCAGCCACGCCTCTTGTCATACCACCGTCCAATTTTGGGACCAGGCCAAAATGCAGGGTATCTGGCGAGAAGTTTCCATTCCGACCTCGGGAAATCCTAATTCAAACCGCATGTACCTCTAAATGCTTGCTTTGCATGCTAAAGGATTTGCAGTCGAAATGCTATAGCTCGTTGGTATGCAAACCCCCTACCAGAAGAAACCATGTACGTCCAGTTGTTTGGGACTCTGCAGCCTGCAGCCGTCCCGTTTCATCGAAATGCATGACACGCCTGCTAGTCGGGCTTGTGGCTTGAATGCCCCAAGCTGGGTGGGCTCCATCTCCAATGCCAGACTGAGCCTGCTAGTTTACCCTGCGGTCTCAATGTACGTCCCCAGAGCCCGGCGCCTGCATGTGCCATCCGAGCGTGAGAGTCCAAAGAACAAGCGTGCTGCCGAGGCCGAGTGGCGATGTTGTGGGCCGACCATTGGAACGTTTGGAGGTGTAGGGGCCGGTAGGCCAGATGTGGCTACATGTTCAAGAATTTTTGGGGTCGTTGGTTTGGGCCTTAAGGTTTTACTACGGCCATTCCTAGTTCTAACGAAGCTGGATGAGCTTCTGGGGCTCCCAGAGCGATCGACCACCAGCGTAACTGTGATGCCATTTTCTTCCGTGCTTAGCATGGGCATGGCCTTAATCCTTACGAGCGAGGCACCCGTACAGAGAGCTTACTAATTTCATAGCCTGCATCTGCTTCTTGAAGCTTTGACTTTGTGTGGTGGAAACCCATGCCGATGCCCAGTGAAGTGGAAGCCCTGCCATTGCCCATGCTGACTCCTCATTATTCTAGAGGCGCTAGAGCTTCATCTGACATGTCTCCTTCTCACGTGCGAACCAGAGATGTCACACTTCCGTTGCACCCATGAGCACCAGCCCCAACCACCCCTGTCTGCGGGCTGACTTCAAGTGTTGCTTCCTAGGCTAGTCACCGGTCGAACCTTTAATTGTTTTGCATTGGTCTGGACTTCTGAAAGTTGCCACAGCAGGGAGGAGGTGCTGGGCCGAGGGTTGATCTGGCTACGAACCGGGTGAAGCCAATCACGTCAGAGATCGGAGTTCCATGTGGAGCACAGACAGCATCGCCATATGCTGAAGATGATGTAGACTGGGATTAGAGGCAGCACCCAGCTTCCTGCTGGCTTCTTAGCTGGACATTTCTGCAGCAAAATTTGTGAACATGCTCAGCAGTTTAAGCTTCATGGCTGCAGAGAAGCAAGCCAGTAGGACATGTTCATGCCGTGATGTATATACGCAGCAAGACTTCCCCGCCGGTGGAACCTTTGGTGGCCTGCCGCATCAAGTCGGCAATCAGGCGCACATGCGGGCCCATGCAAGAACCGCAGGAGCTTGGCGTGTCGGTAACGCTGTTCGTGCAGCTCGTACCAAAGCAGCTGAAAGAAGACCTTCCCACGACGGCCGTCGACACGAATCTCAGCAGTCTCCCCCAAGGGGAGCTGCTTGGATACAGCAAGAAGGAGAGGCCTTGTGACCGTGTGACGTTGTGCTTTGGATGTTTCCATAGATGTGTCTCGTAAGGCAGATGGGTACACTACTCACATCACATCGACTTTCCTTCAGTAGTTCGTTATCCCAATGCTTTAAGCAGAAGCAGATCGAGCTGTGCTCGGTTTCTGTTAGCTTCTCGGGAGGCACCTCGCGCTGCTGTAGTGGCTTGAGTTCCAGCACAAACACAGCCCTTGAGAGACGTTGGCCATGGCTAAAGTCAGCAGCAGGGACTATCCAGAACCATCACGGATCGTAGCAGCTTGCAGGGGTGCACATGGTCCGACTTGCAATGCTGACACGTATGCTAGTTTCCTGTCTCGCTTCGATTAATGTAGGCGAGCCAAATATGCAGACATGTAACATCACAGCAAGGAGTTCCAAGGCAGATTACTATAGAATGAGACAGCCATCATTCAAAATGCAAATGCTTCTTTTGCGCAATTAAAACTGCTAGACGTACAGATGATATGGTACGACCTAGCATACAAAGGGACTTGTGCCTGGCGCTCACAGTCTCTACAGGAAGAGCTCGAGCCGCAATTGATTTCAGAGACCTGCAGGGTAAAGCCGTAAACATAGACGAACAAAGCCCACAAAACGTTTACATGAAAGGTGAGCCATGACTTCGCATCACGCATTCTTTGTGGCCTTTTTCATGTTCCGAGATTTTCCGCTTTCCTTGTGAAGGCCCTGGGCTTTTCAAGTCACTTAAACCACCGACGCAGCCGCGACCACACTGACGTTCTGCTAAAAGGGTGAGCCACGCTTCTATGTTGAAGTGAACTGCACGAGTACCCTAAATGGACCCTGGGATCCTTGCCTACTTGTGAGATTAGGAGTCGGCATGTTCGGGCTTTCATCGTCCTTGTAGATGGAAGGTTTGTGACCATGTTGGAGTGTGCGCGGCAAGAATACTAGATGAGGGCTCTTCTCTTCCTGCGACTGCAGTGATGCAGTAGGCTACGGTACTTGAATTTGCACAAGTCGCAGAGGCACTTTTAGTCTTGCGGAGCCCCGTGGCCTACTCTGTTGATCTGGTGTCCTGACGCTTCGAGTTTATGAGTCTGTCACTCTTGCGGCTGATCCAGCTTCGGATTGCAGTTCGAGGCTCCCGATGTCCTTATGAAGGTGACCTTTCGTTCCAGCGAATCCTGGAACTTCACGGATGGAACACACCCTGAGTTTGGCCTTTTGTGTGTGCCTGCGGCTCTGAAGCAGTGAACTGGCCTTTGTTTTCACATCGGGTTCACAGCATGTAGTGTGGGCATACATACTGCAATTGTGGTATCGTGGCGTCGAGAGGCACGAACCAGGAGAGCCAAGCCCGCGAGAGCCGATGGCATCCTTGCGAGATTTTGGGGCAGCTGGCAGTTACCCAAGCCAAGCTCTGCACAAGACGAGGATGTGCCAGAACTTTGCCTTGGGACGCTGCACCCTGGGAGAGGCTTGTCGCAATGCGCACACAGCGGAGGAGCTCAAGAAGACCAAGCTGTGCCGGCATTTTGAGAACGGTGGTTGCAGAAATGGAGCTCGCTGCACTTTCGCACATGGTGAAGCACAGCTTTTTGTGCCACTTGCGGGCATGGAAGTGCAGGCCGCACAGGCACCAGGCTCAGTTGGCGAAAACGGAGGGCTGGTTCGCAAAACCAAGCTGTGTCAAAAGTTCAAAGATGGCACTTGCCCTTTCGGCTCAGAGTGCCGCTTTGCACATGGCCTGTCTGAGTTGAAGAAGACCAAGATGTGCGAGCACTTTGCACGTGGAGGGTGCAGGAATGGCAGCACATGCATATTCGCACACGGAGGGGAAGAGCTTTACATTCCGGAAGAAGGAGACTTTGTGCCACCTCGGGGCCCGGCAGCTTCAAGGGTTTGGGAGTCCAGGGAGTCGGTCAACAGTGACCTCCAGAAGACGAAACTGTGCCGGAATTACATGGAAGGTAGCTGCTCCTACGGTGCGAGGTGCCACTTTGCACATGGTGCCTCTGAGCTCAAGGCGGTAGCATCGGCAAGCAGAAATGAGGAAGGAAGAAGCTCTTCGCTCAAAGATGGGCAGTTGCCGCCGCCAAGCGATGAAGACTCAGACTCGGACCAGGCTTCCAGTGCCGACTCTGAGGTACAGAGCGGCACGGCAAGCTTCAGGTGCATGGCTTCAGCCACCGTGGAGCGGGTGTGTGAGACGCAGGTGGTGCTTCAAGTGCGTGGGCAGCAGCGCATTGTCGCACTTTCATGCTTTGTAGATCTGTGGTTTACACAGCCCTTTGAGGGTAACGAGCTTGCATTCCCCGACGTGTCGCATTGGTCCAGGCACATCCAAATTGTGCCTCATTTGCGCAAAGTCGGGGATCGAGGGATGAGGAACTCCCAGCTCTGCGAGTTCACAAAAAATCTCTGGGATGCTTACCGGAGCGAGGGTGCGGTAATCCTTTCACGCTTGCAGCTGTATTCTTTTCCTCACCTGGAGTGTGCCCTCCAACAAAGCCAGCTCCCGGTTTCGTGCATGCTGCAGATTGTGGATCTTGCCAGGGAGATTCTGAAGGACATGGGCTCCAATGTGTCGCTCCCTGACGGACACCCCACGACCCCGGAGTCTTCCTTCATCCTGCATCTGCTGAAAAGCTCTTTCGTGGAACGCAGGCTGCCAGAGGCATTGTCGCGCGGTGAGCTGCTATCGGAGCGGGCGGTTCATTTCATCACGGAGGCTTGCCGGGTCCTTCCCGCTTATGCGTTCCTCCTGACTCCCTTCATTGAGGCTGCGTCCAAGACAGGGTCAGGGTCGACGGAGATGGTCCTGTACGTTGTGAAGACCTACAGCGAGCTCTTGGCATCACAGGCCGGCTATGTGAACCTGGTGTCGTGGAGCAAACTGGTCCTGGCTCCACAGCTGTTGTGCCTTGGCCGGTTGTCCTTCACAGGGCCAGGTAGGATTCCAAGCAGTTTTTGTGAAAAGATGGGCACAATTCAGGAGTGGGGATCTGTCCGACTTGCAGTCCCTGCCAGCCGTGAAGTGGAGTTACGACACCTTCGAGGAGTACATGGACACATACTTCCGACTGCTCCGGGCAGATTGTTTCGGCTCCTTGCAAGCGGGTGTACAACAGTTCATCGCAGGGAAGCTTGACCCTCGTGACCTTCGGGTATACTATGCCAGGATGACCAAAATCCACGTCCTTAAATTCTCGCAAGGACTTGTGGCCACCATCCGCTGCCAAGACTATTTCGGGCGGAGGGGCTTTCCTCCAAGCGCACTGATGCAGAGCAACTTGGTGTGCATATCCGTTGGCGAGGAGCCCTTTCACGAGGTCCTGTGGGGTCGAATCGTGGAACGGCCCGGCGACAATCGGAAGGACAGCATCGAGGTAAGCATTCAGTTTCCCCAGTCCCTAAACCGCCAGTTGCACAGCAAGAAGCTCTTGACGAAGCTCTTTAGTGCCCAGCTTTTGGCTGACAGCCCCGTCTTCTTCCAAGCATTCGGGCCGGTCTTGGAGAAGTTGCAGGGCACCACAGAGGCCACCATGCCCCTGAAACGAGTGCTCCTGGGACAGAGGCAGGGCATCCGAGCAGCGGCTGAGCAGCTGCCTTGGTCGGAGTCGGCGCTGAGGTCCCTGCGAAGCACTGTGGCGCGCCAGGAACGTACTTTCGACGAAGCTCAGCTGGAGGCCTTGGAGATGATGCTGCAGTCAACATGCTGCTGCATTCAGGGTCCTCCTGGGACCGGCAAGAGCTTCATTGCCGTGAAGGCCTGTCGGCACCTTCTTCATGGAAGCACTTCTCTGTCATATGCCTCGGGTGCGAGTCGCTTCGCTGACATTGAAAGAGCCTGTGACAGTGAGGATGATCTTTCTGAAGACGCATCCGAGATGTCTGATGAGTCAGGGCCTCGTGATAATCGACGCCGAATACTAGTCTTGACCTACAAGAACCATGCCAACGATGAGTTTCTGGTCGATTGTCAGAAACACATGCCTCACGTGCAGGTGGTCCGAATCGGGGGACGTTGCGAAGACGAGAGGCTGCAAGACTGCAACTTGAAGACCTTGGCGAAGCAGAAGAGCAAAGAAAAACTCTTGGGCAAGATGGCTTTCAAGTTGATCTCAGACAAGCAAGAAATCATCGACCGGCTTCAGCGAGAAATGTCTTGTCTTGAGGCCGAGATGGATCCGTCAAAGCTATTTGCAGCAAGAGCGACCAATCAGCAGATCTGTTCCTTGCTGGAAGGCTGCCCAAACAAGCAGCGCGGCCACGGGAAGCATCACGAAAGCCTCCTCCGGAGCCTTGCAGAAGGCCTGCGCCCGACGGCTTCGGACCTGAGGCCCTGTTGCAAACACTGGCTCCCCAAGCGCCCGGAGCCCAAGGAGCCCAAGGAGACGAAGGAGACGAAGGAGACGAAGGAGACGAAGGAGACGAAGGCGGGCGGTGCGGGAGTGGGTGGCCATGTTGCTTTAAGAACTTTACGACTTTAAGCCTTTTGCGCATAATGACATAGGGTGACGAGGGTCGCTTTCATCAGGTGCTGGAAGATGTCGAAGCAGAGGAGGTAGCTCTGGAAAGGCAAGCCTTCGCAGAACAGACCGAGAAGCTTTGCACTCTGAATTTGGAGGAATGCTTGGGGCCCACTCTCTTCCTGGATGCCGCACCTTTGTCGGTGGTGTACAGCGAAGATGTTTGGGCCTTGAGGGCCCGCGAGCGTGCCGGGCTCCTGGGCACCTGGCTGGAATCAGAGCTGGGCAACTCGAGCATCTTTGACACCATCCGAGAGTGTGACACAATTCAGGAGAACGGGGCTTTGCTTTTAGACCGCCAGCTCATAGAGCAGGCCTCGCTTCGGGTTCACCGGCTAGCAGCTACCAAGCGCGGGTTTGGTTGGAGTTTCTTTCTTGACGCAGGAGCGCCTGACCCGCATTGAGCAAGAGCACCAGCAAATGATCCTTCGTGAGGCGGGGCTGGTCGGGTCGCAGGTCAGCAGTCCCTCTAGGCCCTAGGCAATCGGGAGGAGGAACCGGAGCCAAGCCCCCATTCCTTCTCCAAGGCTTCCATTGTTGGCTGCACGATCAGCGGTGCCTCCATCCGGGGAGATCTCTTGAAAAAGGCCGGGTTATCCGAAATCTTCAGGCTGGAGTCCGAGGGTTCAGCGGGTGGGGCCTGTCCAAGGTGAACTTCGACGTGGTGATAGTAGAGGAGGCCGCTGAAATCCTCGAGTCTCAGCTGGTTGCAGCCATTCCCCCAACTTGCCGGCAGCTAATTCTGGTCGGAGACCATTTGCAACTTCGGCCCAAGATCGAGAACCACCTGCTAGGCAAGCAGTTGAACTTTGACCGTTCAATGTTCGAGAGGTTGCTGCTGCACAAGCTGCACGATGAGCGATTTCCCCAGAAGACCCTCACCCTGCAGAACCGTATGCGGGATGACTTTCTCTGCCTGCTCAGGCCTCACTATCCAGACCTGAAGTCCAATTTCATGAGAGTCGCTCAGAACGAGCAGCTCTCTTGTGTAACGAAGCCCATGTACTTTCTCCGCATGCGCTCGCTGTCCGAGACGGAGTCTGAAATCGGCCGGAGCAAGATGAACCCGGACGAGGCAGACGTGATCCTTGCTTTCATCGCCCACATCCTCCACGAAGGCTATGAGCAAAGCGACGTCACCGTTCTAGCCAGCTACAATGGTCAGGTGAACTTCCTTAGGCGGCAGCTTCGGGACAGACAGCTCGCCGGTGTGGTTTGTTCATCCATCGACCGGTACCAGGGGGATGAGAATCGATTTGTCTTAGTCTCCCTGGTCAGATCGAATGATGCTGATGAGATCGGCTTCCTGCGCGAGCCAAACAGGCTCATCGTGGCAGCTTCACGGGCTAGGTGTGGGGTCTACTTCTTCGGGAACGACTTGCTGTTGGCAAAGAAATCCCGAGATTGGAGGCAACTGATTCGCGTGATGGAGGAGCGGGAGGAAGTTGGAGACAAGTTGCCGGTGATTTGCCCCCGACATCCGCACATTCCACTTGACTTAGGCCGGGAGTGCCATCACGTCTGCAAGGCAACCTTGCCGTGTGGGCATACGTGTGAGGCACACTGCCACCGGGATGGAGCTCACCCACCTTGCAAACAGCCGGCAGTTGCAACGCTGAGATGCGGACATGACAAGGCCTGTGAGTGCTCAGCACGAGACCAGGCGGATGAGATCTTGAAGTGCCATGAGGTGGTGAACTTTCGCCATGAACACTGTGGCCACCAAGACACACGCATGTGCTGCGACAAGCCGAAGCCATGCAAAACGCAGGTGGGCATACAGTGCACCAGTTGTTCGGAATGGTCGTCCACGCAATGTCATGTAAAATCAGGTGGCAACTTCCAGTGCCGTTTCCCCTGCAAGAAAGTCATGAAGTGTGGGCACCCCTGCAGCCTGCTTTGCTTTCAAGATTGCGATCTGGCTTTGGACGATTGCAAGGTGTGTGCGCAAGAGCTCGAGGACACCAAGAGAGAGCAAATGGCAAAAGTTCAACAGCTGCTGGCACAGATTGGCGACCCAGGTTTCTTCCATGTAGACGAGCTGTCGCGAGAGCAGCAGCCTTTGGATTTCGACACGCTTACTTCATCAGTGGCATCCTTCTTCAGCACTTCCGGCTTGGAAGCAGAGATCCAACTGGCCCAGCGTGTAAAGAACACGGACTTGGAGCGTCAGTTCTATCGCGGCCACGAGCTTGTTACGGCCCCTGTCCCTGAGGGTGCCCTGCGCATTCTGGAAGTCGCCTCACTGGACGTGGCTCAGCAAGTTGCAAAGAAGGGCCTTGGGCACCGCAAGAAATTTCAAAAGGGGATGGCAGCCTTCTGCGACTTCTACAAGTCCTATAAGCGGAAAGAGTCGGCACCGAGCCTGCTGACTTTGGTCCTTTGCCGAGTTCAGACGGGTCGTGTTTACACCGTGGGCTCTCACTTCAAGCATCATCAGATCAAGTGGGAACAGGTAAACAAGCCGCCCGCCAGCTTCGATTCCGCCTTCAACTCAGGCACCGCTTGCTTGCGCCTTTTCCGCCTTTCGGTGGGTCTGCCGAAGTACATCCTCCAGGCTGCGGGGTGCTGAAAACAAGGGGGAGGACTCGCAGGCAGTGTCGATTCCTGTTTGCAGGTGCGGCTGAGGGAAGCGGCCGGCGTAAGGCCACCACATTGGTCGGGTGCGGAATGCCCAGCACACTCCGAGCGCTTCTGGAAGCTGAGTGTGGCTTCGGAGTTGGAGCAGCAGGCCTTGGGAAAGGCCCTGGCTCCTGGCTCGAGCTTGGGGGGGAGGGACATGCAAGTGCGAGGGGAACACAGTGGCTTCCGGATAAAGAGGGCTTGGCGACTGGAGCACGATGTTCTGTGGAAACAATACATGGCTGCTAGGACCAAAGTCCAGGTTCAAATGGAATCTCTCAGGAAGCAGGGTGCCTGCTTCGCCAATGTCCGCTTGAGAAAAGAATACAGTGCCCTCCTACGTGAGCTGCCCGTGAACAAAACAAAGGCGATGGACGAACAGATCAACGAGGTTTACTTAAGCCGTGGGACAAAGCCTGAAGTGCTTCTCACCATTTTGCAGAACGGCTTGAATGAGCGCTTCAGCGGAGGCCTCTTTGGCAACGGTACCTATTTCGCTGAGGATGTGGGGAAGAATGACCAATACTGCACTCCGGACGATGGCGGAGAGCATCAACTTCAAAAAGTCTTGTACCACGAGCTGAAGATTCCTCCTGCACACGGTGTCTTCTACGTCTTGTTCTGCCGGGTCATTCTCGGCAGTCCAGTACGGACTCAAGATGGAGAGCACGACATGGATCAGGGATCTCTAGCCAGTGTCTGGAGCAGCAGGCCGCGAGAGTTGGCAGCAATTCCGAAATCAAGTCCCCCTATCAACTTCCATTCCCTTCTCGCAGAAAAGGGGGATAAGCTCAAGAGATACCGCGAGCTGATCGTGTACCACGGTACCCACATCTATCCAGAGTATGTGGTCGCGTACCAACGTGTCTGATCAACAACCGTGCTTGCGAGCGAGAACCATAGAAATTGGAGTCCCAAATAGGCATCGCTACATATACCAGATGAAATTTCAATATTCAGTTTATACAGACGGTCTTGGTGTCTTATGACCCTTTCATGAGTAGTAAGATGATTTTTGAGTCAGCAGTTTTTTTTGACTTCTCGACAATTGATAACGATTTGCAAAAATATTTTTCCGAAAGGGCCATCTATTCGTTTTCTATTCTGTTATACTATTTTGATTTTTGAGGGATGATTTGGGTTGTGTGATCTTCTTTCCTGTATGACAAAGAAGTGATTTTGGGGTCCCTTTTTGGTTGGGCATTGGTAAAATGAAAAAGCGGGGAGAGTCCGGGTGATATGGTCCGGGGCTTGCTCTTAAACCAATTTCAATATAAGATCACGATATAATTAGACAATCTTTATGAATGGATCTCTGGAACTCTATATTCTGAATTTCTCAGATTTCGATACGAACTAGAGATAAGAAAGATGAGAGATAAAATAAATAACTACTATTTTTGATTTCATATAAATCGTGGCTACTGAAAATGAACCTTATCTTTATATAATGATGGCGTTATAATATAATATCATATGAAATTTGAGAATTAGAATATTATACATCTTATTTGAAGAATATTCTTAAAACATTTTCTCTTCTTCTATTAATGATTAATTGTCTATAATATATAATAATATAATATGATATTAAATATAATTATATATATATATTTATTTTTAAGAGATATATAATTAAGGAGATCTATAATTATATATATCTAATTATGAATATAATAAAATAGTTAGCCTCATATTTTATATGCTCTAGATATTTCTATTCGAAAGATAAAGAATTAAAGAAAAAACTAAGAAAGAGATATAGAATAGAAATGATTTTAGATATTTCGTCCATATATCATGCAGATATATATATATATATATTATCTCGTGGCTTAATAGAAAAATTTGAATCATAATAATGATTAAAAATAAAATGAATAAAGACTATCTTATAATAATAATATCGAGTTATAGATAAAGAAGAAAAGAAATTGAAAAATAGAGAAAGGATGAAACATATAGATAAAGAGAGAGAGAGAAAAAGATAGATAATAGATAGATATATCTTTCCCCATATTAGTCTACATCCCTATATATAATCATATATTTATATTCATTATATCTATTAATAATTATCTCAAATATCATATTAATTTGATTGGCATCAAAAAAATATTCATATGAGATTATCTGATCCTAGATTTTAAAAGCTATGAATATTGAAATATTGAATAAAAATTTTGAATA
>CAJNDV010036721.1:0-13198 GCA_905221635.1 Symbiodinium sp. CCMP2456 | reverse complement strand
TATCCCCAAAAGGAAGTACAATGGAGACTACCGGTAAACCCTGAATCACGGAAGCCCAATAGAGTCGATAGCATCCCTTTGCCCATAATGTAGGGGCCTTAAAAAATACAAATACTATAGTAAAATTTGGGGGTTCCTTATTATAATTATAGATACTATATTAATATTGGGGTTCCTTATTATAATCATAGATACTATATTAATATTGGGGGTTCCTTATTATAAAATTAGAGATACTATATTAATATTCGAGGGCTCCTTATTAAAATTAGAGTATAATGGGCCCCAACACTCTACCCTAAGTAATCTCTATTGGGCTTGGCAATGGAACCCAAGTCTGAAAAAACCAACAACCTGTCAACACCTGCTATAGGGGCCTTATCGATTAGAATAGGGTCTTGGGGCATACAATATTACAATTAACCTGAAGCCCAATATCCTGGACCAAAAAAGTTTAGACTTTTCTTTTAGTAGGGGGTTTAATATACCAAACAAGTTTAAAGTTTACTTATTGGGCTCGTAAGATTCTACGGACTTTAGGAGGGACCCTTAATAGGGACCCTTAATCCCATTGCCTTAAATAACCATTATATACTCCTTATATAGCCAGGTAGTCTCCATATTAACCCCAATAACCTACAAGGGTACCTATTAAGGGTCTCTCCTAAAGCCCTTTGAAAGATTATAACCAGGGAACTCCCCGAAGAGTTTTTGTAATGATTTGTGTTCCCCTAGAGTATCCCCAAGCCCGAGATGTGAATCAGGGCTTAGGATACAGGGTTCAGGGTTTACGGTTTATAGGGGTTTAGAGTTTAGGGTTTCAGGGCTTCACCGCTTCAGGATAAGAGTTAGGAACTTCGACCCAGGTGCTGATGACGCAGCGCTGCGTCGGATAAAGCTTCGGTCAGCTGAACGAGGGAAATCACCTGCAGGAAGTTGGCGCCGGAGGTGCCGGCTTAGGGTTTAGGGCTTTTAGGGTTTCGAGTTTCGGGTTTAGGATTTTTAGGGTTTCGATTTTCGGGTTTAGGGCTTTTAAGGTTTCGGGTTTCGGGTTTAGGGCTTTTAGGGCTTAGGTTTTAGGGTTTGGGGTTTAGGGCTTAGGGTTGCGGATGCAGGAGAGCCAGTGTACAGTCGAGCTACTTTGTCATGCCAGGTGAATCACAGCCTCTTCCTAAACCCTAAACCCTAAACCCTTCATCATTTGGTCTTCGACTCTGAGGCTCCCTTTAGGGCCAAGCGGAATCCCGAAATGCTAAGCTCAAACATTGAAGAATGCAAAGTTGCACACCCAGGTGCATGTGTACACATGTACATATGCACATGTACATACATATATATATATATACATACATACAGAACTACATTGGAAAACGCGCACCCGCAAACACGCACCCACACCCAGACCCACACACACACACACGCACACACACACACACTTCTGTACGAATGTTTGGCTCTTCATGCATCCAACTTTGTGCCAATGACAAGCCCGAGCCCGAAAACCTAGAATCAGCATGCTGGCCTTCAAAACTAGATTTCCGGCCGGGGGGTGGCATGGGAGCCTTAAATCAAAGAATAAGGTGTTGGGGTACAGCATCGTAAACTTGAACATGCACAATGACTCTGGGGGCAATTTGTCACTAATAGTTCAGGCCCCTGCGGTAGATAACACTCAAACTGACAAAGGGCTGGGCAAAACCTGACTGCCGCTCTTTGCAACTTCTTCCACAAGTGTGGTAAGTGTGGGCTCCATTAGGATCCTAAACCTCAAACATGAAACCTTATACCCTAAAACCTGCCGAGGTATAGTTTGCTAGCCCCATTAACCCTAAACCCTAAACCCGAAACCCTAAACAAACTCTTAAACGACAAGTGGCGGGCCATTTGCTGAGGTGAAGCGGGCCGTTGAAGTCCTCCTGCGATTCGCTTGGTGTAGAAGGAGTTTGGGGTGTAGAGTTTAGGTCAAAGGGAAGGAGCTACATCCATGCATTAACAAACGAAAACTACCTGAAAATCAGTATACATGGTCTTGTATGCCATAAAGCTTCAATCAATCGCGCAGCAACTATGTTTGGGGGGTGCATGACATTCGCCTTAGACTTGAAGAGCGTCGAGACTGTCCCCGCCGCTCTATCCAACATCTTTAACAACCTCATTATGTATACATCTATATATATATAAGTATATATAAGTATATATGTACGTGTATGCGCATATATATATATACATACAAATGTGTGTGTGTGTGTGGATATGTATGTATATGTATATGTATATGCATGTATGTATGTACGTATGAATGAATTAATGTATGTATGTATGTATGTATGTATGTATGTATGTATGTATGTATGTATGTGTGTTGGTACATGTGTATAAGCTGTTGTGTAAGTGTAAGTGTGAGAACAAACGTATTACTAAGACTAGGACTGATGATATTAAACAAAATAGTAAGAAGAAGAACAAGACCAGTACCAATAAAAATGACAAGTACATGCTCAATGTACGTGTACATGTATATTATGTATGTCTTGCTAATATGTGTACTAATGCATATCATGCACATTATGCATATGATGCACATGTATATGTATATGTGTATGCGTATGTATGTGCATGCAGGTGTTTCTATATCTGTATATGTCCATGCATGCGCATATGCATTTGTATATATGTATATGAATATTTATATGTGCACGCATACGTATATGTATACGTATGAGCACATGTGTGTATGTGTGTGTGCATGTATGTATGCATGCATGTATGTCTGTATGCTTGTATCTGGGTCTGTGTCTGCGCATGTGTGTATGCGCACATACACATACATACACATTTATAAATTCATGCATTCATGCATGCACAAACACCCAAGCAAGCAAGCACACAAGCAAACACACACACACACACACAACCACGCACACACACACACACACACACGACCACCCAACCACCCACCCAAGCACCCAACTACGGACCCACCCACCCACCCATCCACCCGCCCGGCCGCCCGCCCGCCCACCTCATATATGCATAACCCAGCATGCCTTCGCACATAGATTAAGGCCGCTTTACTCTTCAAACCCTTTTAGCTTCAAACCTCTGAAGCGGTTTTCCAAACTCCCAATGGCTTTTGGCAATGTCGAAGCCTTAATCGTTTGAGAAAAGGGTTTTGGAGGTAGAATATGTATATCGTGGTTTCAAAGAAGAGAACCCTAAGGAATAATATGCTAGTTATTCAACCTTCTATGAATAAATGAAAACAATACATATATATATATATAGAGAGAGAGAGAGAGAGCGACATATATATATATATATAGATATGTGTATGTGTACATATCTATATATCCAGATATTAAGGCTTAACTAGATACTTCTATTTATATCAGAAGCTCCCAGGCACCGGAGGTTTCGCTCCTCTAGTGCAGCGAGCACCGCAGCCGCCAGCGATTCCAAGGTCCTTCGCCAAGGAGGAAATTGGTTTAGGCTTAGGGTTTAAGGTCTAGGGTTTAGGGTTTAGGCTTAGGGTTTAAGGTTTAGGGTTTAGGGTTTAGGGCTTAGGGTTTAAAGTTTGGGGTTTAGGGTTTAGGGCTTAGCGTTTAAGGCTCAGGAATTTAGGAAGTACTGAACATGTAGCTACCTAAATAGAGGCAGGTTTAGGGTGGTTAGCGTTCGGGGTTTGCGTAGGGAAATTCTTTAGCTTAGGGTTTAAATGCGATGCAAACCATCCGATGTGTCCACTCCTTTTTACTTGCAAGCTTGCGCAATTGATCCTGCGAAGCTTTATTATTATGCATGTCTACCCTAAACCCTAAACCCTAAACCCTAAACCCTAAACCCTAAACCAGAACGACGAGCTGCAGAATCCAGCAAGCCACGACATCAATCCGTCACCATCGTCCTCCTCCTCGCTCTCGCTGCTGTCGGTGCTCCCGTTCCTCGGGATGTCATCCGAAGCCTGTATCCGGTTTTGCAGCACTCCATGTGTGGAGGTTTGTATGACTCGGTGTCTCGATATGCGCTGCGCAGCAGCCGGATAGCTGTGGCGCACAAGCCTCCCAGCAACAGGAGCCAGTTACGAAGGTCCCATTAAACTCCGGCGGCCAGCAGCAGCCCGGTCTTTCTTTGTAAGGGCCGCATTCAGAAGCCGTGCTATGTCGGCATATCCGCCTTGAGATGCTGCCAGCCGAGATGCCCCTAAACCCTGAACCCTAAACCCTCGTCAAGAGTTTCAGTGTCAACATCGGATGCCAGCAGCAAACGAACCATCTCAACCTGTCGACTCGCACATGCAAGTGTGAGCAGCCCATGACCTGAATTTCTGGCCGAGTCCTGTTTGGTACCTGCCCCCAACAGCAGGCGAGCTGTCTCAACATGACCCGACAAACATGCGAGAGCCAATGGTGTCATGCGATCACTGTCAGCAGACTCGATGTCAGCACGAGTTCTACCTGGCCATGACGAGAGGCCCGCTGGAGCGGCGTTTGCACATTCACGTCGACTACATCCGGATCTGTCGGGGATTGGAGCATTGCTTCGAGCTCATCTGCATGGCCACACAGAGCAGCGTGCATGATGGCATCGACTTGCACTGGTGAGGCATCAACAAAGGGCAGCAGAACGAGCTGCAAATCCATGGGTGCATCTATCGTTCTTAGAGGATCATGGGACTTAGTAAGTGAGGTTATAAGTCCCTTAATTGGGCTTGTAAGTATAGTTGCCCTAATTATAACCCTACTTACTAAGTCCCATGATCCTTTAAGTTGCCGTGTCATTCAAAGGCTCGCCTCGGTGCAAGAGCCTCTCTGCCTGAAGCGTGGAGGCAAGCTGAAGTTATCATGCAGATACCTGGGTTGCTCTTTATATTACCTTGCTAAAATTATAACTTTTAGTACCCCTAGTATCAAAAAAGGCTAGTCCTAAAAAAAGAAAGCTATAAAGTGACTGTAAAGTTCAACCAAGATACCTCTTCAATTCCTTGATGTCCTTCCATTCCTTAGAAGAAAAGCTCTCGAGCTCGGCTCCTGACAGTGTCCAAGTGCGCAGCATCGTGATGCAAACTAAGGGGCTGAGTACCCTTGCCCAAAAAGGTTAACCTTTTGAACTATAGTAGGATCATAAGGAGCCCAAAAAGTTAAAGGTTACCTACTCAGCCACTAAACAAATGGCTGGCTGCAGACTTCAGGAGCCAAACTGTGGCAGAATGCAATAAAATCATCGCATTGCACACGCAACATTCAAAACAGTGCAGCTGACCCAACCCCCTAAACCCTTAACCCTGAACCCTAAACCCTAAGCTGACCCAAGCCCCAATCATGACGCTCAAGCTTCACCTGCTGGCTCACACAGGCCCTGCACCCCAATGCTCCTCATAAGAACCTCACAAACGCCCTAAGCGCACTCTGTGGCATACTTGATGTGTGCCTGTGGGTAAAGGCCTGTAGCAGTGAGATTCAAGCATCTTGGAGGCTCCGGGTTTAGGGTTTAGGGTTTAGGGTTTAGGGTTAATAGGGCAGTCCACCCCCCCAACTCTCAAACCTCTTATCTTTGATTCAAGGTTCAGATCAGCAGAGTCCCAGCACTTATGGCTTTGGCCTGCTCAAGTAATGCAGGAGCCTAACTAATTACCAATACTATTTTGGGGGGGTTCCTTGTTATAGCTTTAGTAGAATTTGCCCCAAAACCTCTATTCTACTTATTAGGACCCCTAGTATAGAACCCTATCATAGATCCCGTATGGAACCTAATTGTGACGAACTATTAAGACCCCATACAATACCCAGATCCCAACTGAAGCCAGCCTCGCGTCACGGAAGAAGGGACCCATCTCAGCTAGAGGTTCCCTTGTCAACTTGAGGCTCCTTACAGAAACTAGTTTAGGGCTTAGGGTTTAGGGTCTACTTTAGGGTTTAGGGTTTAGGGTCTACTGTAGGGTTGAGGATTTAGGGTTGGGGGTCTACTTTAGGGTTTAGGGCCTAAGGGAGCCAAAATACTTAGAGCGGGGCTTCTTTTGGGGCGGGGGTATGTTGCAGCCGCCTGGATAGTCTTACCAACAAGACTCACCTATTTCCTGGTCCTAGAAACTGTACCCGAATGACATAGACGTGGCTATTCCTCTGGGACGTCCCGGAGGCTTCTTCCCCCAAGCCCGAAACTCTAGCCAGTATAGACAGCCTCAGTCTATTGTATAGGCTATGTACAGAGGCCGAGATACTCACGATGTGGCCACGAAGACATACAATCTTCAAGTCTGAGCTTTTCTCCTGTGCCCCGCATGGCCCAGCCGCATCAGCGCGAATGCGACGAAACCCAGATGCCTGTGCACACGCACTAGAGTGCCGGCGGGGTCCCCAGAGATGATTGCTAATGGGGACAAGACCATAACTGGTTCCATGTTGGGGCTATATTAAAACTGATCATTCTTGATCCTTATTGGGCTTTATTATAACGAAAATGTAAAATTGTATCCAACACCGACCCAGATACGTGCGTTGGGGTCGGGGGGGGGGGCTTTGTAGGGCCTCCTGGGCTGGAAAAAGTCGCATCGTCGCCCGCGAACACCACGAATTGTGTTTGTGTGTATATACATATATACATATATATGTACTACAAATATGTATCTATATATATATATAGAGAGAGAGAGACAGAGAGATATCCTAATGCTTAGATCCATAATACTTATAAGTACCTATTCATATGGTTTTTACAGATAGGACACAATATACAAGCTAGCTTTATACACATATATACATATACATATATATATATATATACACATACATATGCAATATACATATATATATATATATGTATAGTTATATTTACATGTGTGTCAGTATATGTAGAGAACCTAAACCACCCTGAAGCCTCCCATCACTTCTCAAGTTCCCTACAGAGAGCTGGCAATGCATGGCCCAACCGGCCGTGACCGCCCAAGATTAGGCTTTAGGGTTTAGGGTTTAGGGTTTAGGGGTTTAGGGTTTAGGGTTTAGGGTTCCCCCCTTTTTGAAATTTGACGTCCTCAAGCTCGATCATCCATAAGCTGCCATGAGAGTTGTCAACCTTATACGTGTTATTTACCTGTAGTCTCCATTGTAGTTCCTTTTTGGGGATACCATATAAAATCCTTCATATAATTGGTTAAACCAAAAAAGGAACTACAATGGAGACTATAGGTAGAGTTCTGGGTTCTTGATGAAAGTCCCCAGGAAGTCGCTGGTTGGCCCCTTGTCTCGCCTCGGGTTTCGGAATCTCGCGGCCGAAGCGGCAATCGCCGGACAGAACCTACTTGGAGGATCATGGGACTGAGTAAGTAAGGTTATAAGTCCCCTAATTGGGGTTACAAGTACAGTTACCTTAGTTATAACCCTACTTACTAAGTCCCATGATCCTTTAAGTATCTTAGGGCTTTGGGGTTAGGCAATTAATGAAGAGTGCAGAGCTTGTCAGATGTTGGCAGTAGCGTTTTTTCAATTGCATGTCGTCTTCTGATCTGGCTTTAGGGTTTCAGGAGCCCTAAACCCCTTACTAAACCCTAAACCCTAAACCCCTAAACCCCTAAACCCCTAAACCCTAAACCCTAAACCTTAAACCCTAAACCCTAAACCCTGGAGCAGGAACTAGGGCTCTTGGATGGCTTCGAGGACTTTGACGCTCGATCACAGCAAGCCCCCGTGCAGAGCTCAGGTTTCGAGAAGTTGGATACAAAAACACGGATACCCATAGGCCCCATAGTAGTTCCTTTTTGGGATTAGGGTTGAGGGTGTAGGGTTTAGGGTTTAAGTTTAGGGTTTAGGGTTTAGGGTTTTCAGGATTTAGGGGTCCATGTGCCCAAGTAGTATATACTTTGGCCTCAGAAAGTAGTCCCTTGTATAATTTCGAGCTTCTTGAGGGCCAAAGTGTATACTATTTGGGCACCTGGACCCTTCGGGAAATGAGGACCCGGGTTCTCAATATGAACCCCAAAAAAGGAACTACCATGGGGCCTATGGACCAAACCACGCGAGAATGACGAGATCACGGCACATCCACCGCCCTGGATACTTGAACTTTGGCAGGAAGTGGAGGAAAGGGCTTAGGTTGCCGGTCTGAGCACTTTACTTTCGACGGCTGGGGCTTGATTCCCAGGCCACAAACCCTCAACTCCCTAGCTGCTACATGCAACTATCAGGGCGAAGTGGAGTATAAAGGCTTCGTGAATTCGGGCTGGCTCCTTGCCGGGCATTGAAAAAGGACCCTTCGTGACCTGTTTGTCACAACACTGGGCGAGTTGAGCTGACTTCCAAAACATCTCTGAAGCCTTCTGCCCCCGAAAGCTTCTCATCTCTAAACCGATACATCCTGATCCCAAACCTTCATTCCTCAACCTCAAATCTTACGGCCGAACCCTCTGTGCCCTAAACCCCTTCATTTGTTTCAAAGCTACGAAAGCCAATAATCATCTTCGTTCATACGGTCATTATGGTCATTGCACGAAAATGCTGAAACAAGTCATGATTGTGACTATGATTTCGTGTGCTTATATGATCATCATGAGCATCATCATCATCATCGGCATCACGATTACCATCGTGTTCATTGTTCTGCTCATCATCATGCCCATCATTATACTCATCACCATCAAAACCATTATCGGTACTGTCCCCAGTATGACAACAATTAATTAATGTTATGATTTTAGATTGCTACTCTTCGTATCCTCATAGACCCTGAAGCCTAAACCCCTCTTATGTATGCATATATATATATATACATACACATATACATACAGATATACGATACATACTTTTAACAATAGTACTATAGTTATATACATATAAAACCCTAATCCCTCCCGTCCCAGCGGCGTCGTTCTGAAGAGCTCTTGGACCGACTCCCCCAGTTTCCCCCCATCGGCTGTGCGAGGATCCTCCGTGCAACTAGTCTCCATTGTAGCTCCTTTCTTGGTTTAACCAAGTATATATTAAGGATTTTATACGTTGTCCCCAAAAAGGGACTACAATGGAGACTATAGGTAGGGTTTAGTGTTGAGGATGGAGGGTTTAGAGTTTACGGTGTAGGGTTGAGGGCAAAGTTATCAAAACACGCGCATGCTAGATGTCTGCGTGTTTTTTGCGTGTTTTGCGTGTTGGCGCGCGTTTGCTTCGACTAGTGTCAGATTGCCAGATTGCCGCCGTGCGTTTTTGCAGGCCGGGAAACAGCACCTTGCAGGATCTTTTCCTTCTTCAGTGTGAAAACCTTGGAGGCCCCAATTTCAAACGCACGACGTTTCTAGGAGACAAGGGGGGGAGTAGGAGTGGAATGAATTTTCGTGGCCATTCCAATCGCATTTTGCCGCCTGCTAGCAGGAAGGGTGGGAGTGTGTTTTTGGGCGGTGCTTAATTTGGGACTGCACTATCCAAAACGTAATGTGCCGGGAAGCGTTTGCAGGCCGGGAAAATGCACAGCGGCAATCATTGCCTTTTATTCAATGTCACAAGCCCGCACCCTCACGCGACCCAAATGCAGGAGACACAATAGGAGGTTTGGGGCCAGTCCAAACTGGAAAACGTACCTTGCAGGATCTTTTCCCTCAGTGTGAAAACCTTGGAGGCGCCCCAAGCGTCCCCTACCCCCGGCCGCCACCAGAATACTTTTTGCACGGCTTCGAGAACGCACTGCCCCCTTTTTCCCGGCCGCAAGAAGAATTCGTTTTGGCCGGCCCGAATGCTAAACTCTGCTCCCCCTCTTGCGGCAAGCAATATACGATTAAGTTAGCCTCCAAAATACATCTCCCTCCTTCCCGGACGCAAGGAATAGGCGTTTCGGACGGGCTCTAAACGAATCATGCGGGCTAGTTGGGCTCGGGCTCTTGTTGAGTTCCTCAAAGCGCAACAGCCAACATCTAGACCGTAAGCCATTAAAACCAAACAGAACCCTAAGCCTTAAACCCTCAAAGCCCCTCCAATTCGAAGAACCGCTGCGGCTCTAAACCCTAAACCCTCAATCAAGCAAAGTTGTCAGAACACGAGCTTGTTGCAGCACGCCTGGGGAGCGACATGCACAACAACATAAGACACCCATCCAAAGCTTTAGGCGACTGCTATCTCAATCCGAAAGCTCTCGAAGCTCAGCGCAGCTTTCCAAGACACTGCAGCCGGGAACGCTCTGCAGATGCATTTCGTCCCATACCAGCAATCCTAAACGCTAAACTCTAAGCTTAAACCCTCTATAAACCCCAAGGCCCCAAACCTTAAACCCTTCGTAAACCGTAAAAGAACCTCAAACCCTAACCCGAATGTCTACCACAGACCCCCCAAAAAACCACGGATTTCAAAACTTGTCCTTTGCATCGCTGTCAGCCTCCAGCCATCGTGCGAAGGCGTTGCAAACCTTGCGGTTTCAGGCTCATACTTTGCCAAAGATTTTTTGGCAAGCCAAAAGTATACTTTTGTATGTTATAGTACATTGTAGTTTTATTTTACATAGTCTATTATAATTCTTGTGCTAGAGTACACTATCGTATGTTATGAGGTTCCGGTTCAAGGTCCTACCAAACAGACCCCCTGCCCGAAGGAGAAGCCCCTACAGCTTATAGTCTAATGGAGGAACGGATCCCAAGAGACTGGAGCGCAAGCCTCTGGCATGAAACAAGACCCCTAAACCCGAAACCCTAAACCCTAAACACTAAACCCTAAACCCCTAAACCCTAAACACTAAACCCTAAACCCTAAACCCCTAAACCCTAAACCCTAAACCCAACTATGACGACCTCTGCCTCAAATTTCAATGACTGGGTCCTCCGAGCCCCGAAGCTGACCTCCGTCCATATGTTGCAATCCTAAACCGTCGATTTTAGACGCCTTTCTAACTAGAATAGGAATTTGGGGTGTATATATATATATATATTTATTTATTTATATTTTATACGCAATAAATATAATAAAGAACCCCAAATAATATGGGTAATTCTTTAGGCCCCTATATCAAAGCCTCCCTGCCTGACCCAAATGATTTGGAGTCAGCTGCCCACGGCTCCGCCGCAGCCGCTGTGATGCAGCGACGAGGAGTGCCTTGAAACGAAGGTGGGCTTGGGCTCTGGTTTAGGGTCTAGGGTCTAGGGTTTAGGGTTTAGGGTTTAGGGTTTAGGGTTTAGGGAATCATTCTTGCTCTGGGTTGATGGACCTAATCTTGCGGTACCCATCACGGAAATGCATCTGTGCGTCAGCCGTAGTATCCCCGAATCTGCTGCGAGGCTGAATGTGCTACTTACCCTGCCTTGTTGTCCTGTGCTGCTGTGTCTTGTGATCTGCGCATGCTCATGCTGACTTCTCTTCTGCACAACAGGCAATACTGCCCTGCCATTTCTACTTAATGTAGGGGCCTTCATAGTTAGAATAGGGTTTGGGGGTATATTAGCCTCTCTCTCTCTCCCTCTCTCTTTCTCTCTATGTATATATATATATAACACTAGGAACCCCCCCCCAAAAAAAAAGTAGTATGGGTAATGACTATTAGGCCCCTAGATTACTCCTGTCTGCGTTTGGAGGTGAAGACGCAGAAAGCGATGGTTCAGAGCTCTTGAGTCGGTTTTCAGAGACATCCGTGGCTTCGTGGCTCCCATAAAGGCGAGTCCGAATCCGAATGGCGCCTTTGGGACTGCGGCAAAGCGTATGGGCCAAGGGATAACTGAGTTGAGGGTTAATGGTTTAGAGTTTAGGGTTTAGGGTTTGGGGCTTGGGGTTTAGGGTTTGGGGTTTAGGATTTAATAGGGCGCTATTTTCAGTACTCTTGAGGTATGGGCCCCCTCCAATGCTCTCAAATCTTGGCAAAAGCAGCACTCATGATCATGCAAACCCTCAGAACCACCACCGTGCGACCATGCACCCCTGAAGCCACACCCTAAAAACTCTTCACCCAGAAACTGAAGCCGCGAGCCTTGACAATCCCAAACCTAAACCCCAAACACCTACAACATAACCCCACAGCCCGAGCCCGAGTATAAAACTCACGTTACCTTCAGTTTTAAAACTCCTACACCTTTTCTTACGCCCCTAGACTCGAACAATTCTGTAAACCCCCACAGCCCTATAAAAACTCCGTGAACCTCTCGTAAGACTCGGTGAAAACCCCTTCTAAAGCCTCTTAGAACCCCGGAAGCCTCGTCGCAGCAGCCCAAGCGTTGCATGGCCACCAAAATGCCACACAGACCCTGGGCCGAGATCACTCTGCGGGTTTCAAAGGTTCAGGGACTTGCTTCGGGTTCAGGGTTTAGGGGTTCACGGACTTATTTCGGGTTTAGGGTTTAGGGGTTCAGGGACTTATTTCGGGTTTTGGGTTTAGGGGTTCAGGGACTTGGGCTTATTAGGGCTTATTAGGGCTTACATAGGGTTTAAGGGTTTAGGGACTTCGGCCGTTGGGTGTCTTGGGGTTTAAGGCTCAAGGGCTTGAGGGTTGAGGATTTTGGGCCTTCGGGTGTTTTGCATCAACTTGTAGGGGACGTAAAGGACCTAAGGTGGAATGCTCTTTTAGGGTTTAGGGTCTAGGGGTTTGGGGTTCTATTATTGATTTGTCGTACCGAGGACCTAGATGCAAGGCGCCTGAAAAAATGCATTCCATTGTCGATACGCAAAGGTTCGTTCTGCCCAAGACTGCTAAATGGGGTTTCCGAACATAGGGGACCCTAATATAGTACCCCAAATAGTAGGCTCCTTCTTACAAGCACCCCAAACTAAGGTGCCGGAAACTCCCTAAACCTTGACACTAAACCCTAAACCCTCAACCCCTAAACCCCCCTAAACCCTATATAGGGTTTAAGGTTTAGGGGTTAGGGTTAAGTTTAGGGGGCCTCCGAGACTCTCAAGGCGGGCACCAAGGATTCAATGCCTACCCGCCCTGCTCCTTATTTGGGGGTTTAGGGTTTAAGGTTTAGGATATAGGGTTTAGGGGTTATATACAATAATAAATAAATAAATAAATAAATATATATATATATAATATAAAAATATATAATATAAATAAATAAATGAATATATATATATATATATGTATATATATATGTGTGTCCCCACAACCGGCTGAAACCCGTGGAGGTCTGGCTTTCGATTCGGACCCTGAGTTGTTGAGGTTGCGGTGAGGGCTCCTACACTAAATGTCACCTCTCCGAAGCGAAGAACCCAGACCCCCGGGAGGATCTAAAAAGTAGATCCCTTAA
>CAJNDV010036719.1:83783-115226 GCA_905221635.1 Symbiodinium sp. CCMP2456 | reverse complement strand
TAGAGATATAGATATAGATATAGATAGATATAGATAGATATAGATAGATATAGATAGATATAGATAGATATAGATAGATATAGATAGATATAGATAGATATAGATAGATATAGATAGATAGAAGATCGATAGATAGATAGATTAATAAGGGATTAGTTCTGCACGTGCCATGGTCACGACACGTCGACAGCTGCGACAATGTCTGCTAACTCAGCACGCCCTCTGCACCGCTTGCTCTCTTCCCGCAAGCGCTTCATTGTTTGGAAGTTCCTTTGCACACTGTGCTGCTCACCCGCCTTGCCTTGACCATCGGCGAGAAACCCTTGTAGGCGAGGCCTGAGAGACTAGGGAGACAGAGGGCGGAGGAAGCTTCGAGGTGCTGGCAAGCAGAGGGCGCAGGGAGCTCAACTGTGTTTCAAGACTTTGAAGCAGCAAGCGCTGCCAGCCCGTAACGATGCATGCGGAGCAGGCCACGCCATGATACAATGGCCTCGTTGCCAGGGCCCTTCGGCCTCCTCCGTGGAAGCCACCACGCGGCCAACCCATTTCACATTCCGCACACCGACCACGCCCGGCACCTGTGCATCTCAAGCTTTCCCCGGCCGTAAACCGACTCAACTTGTGCTTTTCGCGAGGCGGGCGGCAATCACGCGGACGGGTGCTCCGTGCTCGTTTGGCAGGGCTTCTCCGTTCATCTCGTAGGCCAAGAGGACGTCGCCGTAAGGACTCAGGGCTTTCTCGATCGGAATGGATGCCTGTGGGCATGCGATCTTTCGAGCAAGCACTACTCCCCATTCAGCATCTCTTGCGGTGCCTCCATGCCATCCATGCCCTTGAAAATCACGTGCTTCACATCGAAAGCCTCGACGTTCTCATGGCTGAGACCAGCACAATGCTGCAACACCTGCAGGCAGGGGCTGGGCACAGAGACTCTTGTGCCGCCTGTGCCCTCGGCAGGCTCTCTGAAAGTCTCCGAGAGGCGCCGCTTTCGCAAGAGCCCGCTCTCTGCTGTTCTTGCACCCAGGCCGAAGCGTTCAGACGTTCCGAAGGATCCCTTGTTTCCCTGCGCTTCCTAGGCCCCAAGGTCAGGCGGCGACCAATTGGTTGTTTGTCGGCAGTCTGAGCAAAACCTGATAGGACCCGGAAGTCCCCCAACCCTCCAGGTCAAGGTTTAATTAGCGGCCCGACTGGTCCTATTGACTTGTTTGAGCTCGCTGCTGGTGTGTGGAACCCACTTGAGGCTAATATTGGGCAGAGTACACATCTATTCGTGCAGTGCCCATGTCATGAGCAACTGGATGTCAATGCTGACAACACTCTGCTCCCCATCCGCCCGCTCCCCCCTCCTTAAAGACACTGAGCAATTCGTCGGCCCTCTTGATTTGCGGCCGAGGCGGATGACGCGAAGCGTTTACGATTACTGCATCCGCGCGTGCTGGTCCAACTGCTTGTCTAACGCACTGCTGTCATGAGAGGCAGCTATCCAGCTATCCATATTGGCAACAAGTTCCCACTGGCCCAGCACCTCCCGCAGGTAGACACCGCCCCACCGCGCCTCTCTTCAGGAAATCGCAGCACTGCTACTACACAGGGCACAAAAACCATCATCGTGCTTTCTGTCACAGAGAAGTGGTTGCAGAAATTCACATCAAGGAGCTGTCGACATGGCCCCGAAGCCCCAAGGAATGCCAGAGGTTTTCTCAATCTGATCCAGTTCAGATCTCCGGTTCCCTCCGCACTGCAGCGTCGCCACCACCTGGTCAGGACCGAGCAAAAAAGTGACTTCCTATGAGTTTCGTGAACTTCCGTGCAGCTGAGGCCGACTTCGCACCTCGCGTTTCAGGAACCGCTTCTTCAAATCCTCCAGGCACAAAGTCACGGCCTTCGTGCCAACGCCTCGCACACAACACGATCAAAGAGGTTGGATCCAACGCGCAGACGGCGAAACCTGTCCTTCTATGCAAAGTCTGTAGTCTTCAGGGTTCACCTCTGGCACTGGGTGATGGTGGCGGATGAACCTCGCGCAAGGCCACGACTCTGTTGACCACATGTGCTATTTCCAACAAGCAAACTAAACCGGCAGCCAAGAGACCACACCGGGTTGGGCGTCAACCAGGAGTCCATCATCAACTCCGAAGGCAGCTCTGCCTGGTCGAGACAGACACGACACCGAAAAGACTAGGAGTTAGGATTAGGGGCACCCTTGGGGATATAGACCTCCCAACAAGGTCAGCCTCTTAAGAGAGCCATAAGTAGGGCTGAAAAGGGTCCCCTTAATAATCCTGCCTAGCAAAGACACTCAAAGTTCGTGGGTGAATCTGGGTCAGCAAGGACATGCCGGATGGGCATTGCAGGGCTTGTTGTTGTGGAAGATGAGGCCAGGATGGCGTTCTGGATCAGTGTCGTAGGGGTCGGAGGCCGTCCTCCACAAAATTCACCAGGCGGCCTGAAAAACTGCCCCCGATGCTTAGAAGCCTCGTCGTGTCTGGAGGATCCGAGAGGTCCCCGATCCTCATACTCTCTAGCAGCTCCAGTGCGTTGCCTTCCAGAACAGCTAGGGCTGCTGGCGATCCGAGGAAACCCACACCCCATTCAACATGCGGTTGCACTGCGGATGCGCCTCTTCCTGTGTGTTGCTGGTAGATGCGCCTCACAGAACAACACGCGGAGCCACGCAGTTGCACACAGAAGGGCGTTTTTTGCATGCTTAACCCCCGAGCGACCAGAAGGGGTCGATGGCTTTGCCCGCGGCGAGCATGATCTTGTCTTTGCCACCGGGATGGTTCTGGACGAAGTCCGTGATGTCATAGACGCCGTCCTCCCGCGAAAGGCAAAATGCACTTCTGATTCTGAGGAACAGTGGCTTTTATTGGCTATGGCGGACGTGAGGGGTTGGAAAGTCAAGTACTCACTCTTCCCGCTTTGCTGACTTTGGGTTCGCAGAGTCACGTTGCCACTCTTGGTTATACACATTCACTTCCACCGTTCCAGCCCTGCCCGCCATCAATCAGTATCTCAGGAATTCTCACTAGACAAGGCTCCAACGCTAGTCGGTGTTGGGGCTGGGACGGCTGACGCATTTGGCTCAACGTAATTTGTCTTGTGCAGCTCACCTGGTTTGTCTTGTCCAGACGCCGTCATTGCCAGTTCTCATGTTTTCTATCTGTCGTCGGGGTCGGCGGGCTGTCGAGATGTGTCGAGAACTGACGCACGCAAGCATTGAAGGCACTGCTTATGTACATGTTTTTGCGTGCACAAAGTTCTCCTTGTAGCTGACCCAGATCCCAGTCGAAGGCGTCTGGTGCTTGGAGACCTCTTCCGAGGAGAAGATTGGCCAAGGCTCGGCTTCGCAGGACCTCGGCTCTGCCGAGACGCGGAAGAGGCGAGGCGAGGCGAGGCGGCTCGACGGCTCGGCTCCAGGCCCGGAGGCCAGCTGCGTCAAGGCCGCCCGGACCTCACAAACTTCGAGACGTCCGAAAGCCGAAGGCCCCGCCCCGCGAGCCTCTGCGAGGCGCTCCTCGGAGAGGCCTCCTCTCGCTTTCCTCTCCCCGCTCTCTTCGACAAAGTAGATGTGCGTCGCCCGTTTCGAGCCCTCCTCA
Organism: Symbiodinium sp. CCMP2456; assembly: GCA_905221635.1. Classification (NCBI taxonomy): domain Eukaryota; class Dinophyceae; order Suessiales; family Symbiodiniaceae; genus Symbiodinium; species Symbiodinium sp. CCMP2456. The sequence goes on along the minus strand of CAJNDV010036719.1, from coordinate 111,627 downwards.
GTGGAGATCCGGGCATCGCGGATGTTCACGTGCTGCTTCTTCAAGACCTCCGTGGCCTGCTCTGCTTCACTTCGAAAAGAATCTTGCAGAGCTCAAAAAGGCTCCTCGCTGAGGAGGCCGGGTCGGTCGACGTCCACCCGGAAACGGATGATGCTGGAGCCCCCCAAACCGCTGGAGCTGCTGGAGCCCTGAGAGCAGGCCAAAGCTTGCGGCAAAGCTTGCGCCTGAAGCACCCACCTCGCAGGACAAGAAGTGTCTGTCCAGGTACCTGGCACTTGCAGAAAAGGAAGCTCCTACTGCAGTTTTTTCAGCAGGGAGAGGGCACTGGCAGGCAAGGACAGCTGGCACAGCCGCACATGCGTGCCGCGCCGCAAGGTGCGCCGCCTGCTGCCATCCCTGGCACAGCGCTTCGATTCGAGCTCGCGAGCTCCGTCGCAGGCCCTCGCAGGTCGCAGCCCAGCCTGGCGGCCCTGGCGGCCCTGGCGGCCCTGGTGGCTCTTGCGGCCCTGGCTCGAGGAGGAGGAGGCCCAGCGCGCCCACCGGGCGCTCCGTGCGAGCCCGAGCCCCTGTCTCAAGGCCATGGCCATGTCTCCTTCAAAAGCCACAAACAACACCTCTAGCTCTGAAAAAAGCCTCTTGTGGGCCAGCTAAATGGGGCCTGCAAAGAGCATAGGGCAGAGCGGCTAATATCAAAGGACAGGCAAGGACTGCGAAGCTGGAAAGCGAGGTCCCTTTCTCTTGTCGGATCATCTTTGGGCGATGGCGGCTGTTAAGCTGCCACGGTCCACGTGCACCCGTGCTGCGTGCAAGAAGTCTGAGTGGTCTCAAAGGCGCAGCCTTCGCCGTTGCCAGATCCGGAGCACCAGCCGCCGTAGGAGCTGCGCCCTCCCCAATTGCAGCCCGGCATCGACATACAGGCCTGGAGTGCGAAGGCGACATCATTGGAGCAAAAGGTACGCAACCGGGCGCCAGGGCGCCTCAACATCGTTCGTGAAGCTGCAGCCTGTCACCCGCGACCCCAACACGCAATCGAAAGATGCGACTTTTCTGCGAGATGCGGTGCACGGCGTCTGTACACGCCTTGCCTGGGTTCTGGTAGCGGGTTCCATCCCCGCGACAGAAACCCTCCGCTTCCCAGCTGCGCTCCCAGCGGCAGCCGGGCTCGGCGGCACATCGGGTACCATCCATCGCCGCACAGGCCCCCTTTGCACCCCCTCTTGCTCCAGCAAGCCCGGCTTCAAGGCGCTTTCTTTCACTTTTGGAGTTCTCCAGGCACCAGCCTGCCGAGATGCTGTGCCCAAGCATGCCCAAGCACAAGCCCAAGTGTGCGCGAGACGCCTCCATATGCACTCTCACGATGCCAGCTGCATCCCGGGATGTATGCACAAACATGGCGCCTCAGTTCACAGCTGCGGCCATGGCAAACCATTCGAGTCTTCGCAGCTTAGATTTAAAACATCGAGTTCCGAATGCGGCTCGAGGATCTCTGCAGCGCTGCAGACCCGGAAGGAACCGCTGCAGGCAGTCTCCTGTGAGGGCAGCTCAGCTTCCCTCTTTCTAAGAAGATTCGAGAAAATGTCGAGCCTCTTCCGGCTGCGGCTTCACAGCTCCTCGAGTCGACCCGACACAGCCCGGCTCTGAGCTAAGGGCCCCCTACGCGCGGCTTCCTCGGCTCAAGTGCTGTGCTTTTTGTAGCAAGGACACCTCGAAGACGTCGCCGAACACCTCCAGGACAGGAACTGCAGGGAGGGAGAAACTCGGAGCAATGGTCCGTGGATGTCCGTGGGCCTCATCGCAGTCTTGACCTCGGCCCTGAGACAGTAGCAGCCACACCCACCGCCAGGCCATGGCCATCCATCAGAGCGGCTAGCAGAGATCTCCAGACTATAAGGTGTAACACGGTCTGATGAAAACATGTCGTGGCCTTCCGCCATTTTGTAAGAGCAGAGCGGTCGCGGGGCTTCGAGCCGCTGCAGAGAGACACGCATGCGGCTCTCAGCTGCGTCTTCGCGTAGCATCTCGGACGAGGCTCAAGACACCTCAAGCGAATTCAAGCGACGCTTTGGCTTTTGGATAGAAGCTCTGAGAATGAGCGGAAACAGCGGCAGAGCTTTTCCGGCGCTGGACTCGGGACCACATCTCGTGGCAGTGGGCTTAGGATTCCGAAAACGGTAAAATGGATTTCAACGACGCACGAAGCGGAGGCCACGCTCGGCGCCCTCGTTAGGCAAAGAGGTCCTCCGAGGAGGCGGAGGGTTTGGCCTCGGGTTGGACGCTGGAGGAATGCCGCAAGTTCGCGCCCAAATCCTGCCTCGGCTTTCTTGGGGGCAGCAGGCGCAGGAGGCGCAGGAGGCGCAGGTGCCTTCCAGCTGTGTGTCTCTGTCTAATGACACATTGACAACAAAGGCTGTTGATGTCGGCCTCTTTCTTCTCCTCCTTGCTCGGCAACTTCACGTCTGGAATCTTCACCTGCCCATGTCAGGTTGTGCTCATGGAGTGCTCAGCGCCTCTCAGTGCTTTTCTGTGCCTTTTGGCATTTCAATCTATGGTCAAATTCCTGCCTCTGGGAGTTTCGGCACCTGCATGGAACTCTTGTCATTTTCATACGACCAGGACCTGCAGGCACCTTGACATCCGGGATCTTGACATCTGGCACCTTGATGTCTGGAACCTTGATGTCCGGCACTTTGAAATCGGGCACCTGCGCGAGTGGAGTTTCTCTTCCAAGATGGTACTGCTACTGCTGCCGCGGCTTTCACGTCCGGCAGCTTTGCTTTGAAGTCTGGCAGCTTCACATCAGGCGCCTGTCGGAAGCCAGGGCGAGGAGACTATGTGGGGCACAACTCACACACCCAGACAGTGTGCCTTGAAGGAAGGCACGTCCATGCCCTCAGCTCATGTCTCTCTCATTCGCTCCGTAATTCCGCTTCGAAAGGATGATGTAACGCGCCTTTGGAAGCGACGTTGGAAGGCTGACTTTCGGTATGCTGACATTGGGCACGCTCAAGCTGGGCAGCGAAGGTCCTGACTTGTGAAACACATACGTCCACAAGCACGGGGGCATGCGCAGCATAGCAGGGCTGACATGAAAGCGTGTTCGGGAGGTCTCTTGGGGGAGAATTAGCATCGAATGCGCGGGGTGATAGAAACTGAACGCTCCGACAACTTGTGTCTTTCAGTTCATAGATTTGTTTAACGACTGCCTCATGGCGCACCCGTATTTGCCCAGGGCCTGGCCTGCTCGTACTCCGGCTGCGGCCGTTGCTACGAGGAGGCCCAAGGCCTCAGTGGCGGAGCACGCAAAAGGAGCTCAAGTCATTCAAGTTTCGCTCTCAGTCTCTTAACTCCGGACGAGGTGCAACCAGGTAGGAGAGCCCCTCTGAGAGACCCAGCAAGCCGAGGGGCCCAGCTGGCAGTCCTGTGCTGCTGCAGTGCTGCGCCACTCCGCTCAATCCGGTCATGTCGGCCCTTTTCCTCGACCACGCTGAAGAAAGCTGCCCAACGACCAGGCCACCAAACCTTGGAAGCCCGTGTACGGCCATTAGAAACGTGCGACGACTGCCCTGGGGACCCTGGGGCGATGACCAAGTGACACCACGCTCGAAAGAAGCTCGAAGCCGAAGAAGGGGAAGCTCTCCCCCCTGTCCATCCAGTCCATCCCTGTCCCCCCTTGCTTGGCGGTGCTTACTGTAACAATGCGATGCCCGTGCAACAACGCGCCTCACAAGGTTCACGGCCGTCAGGAGGGCGTAGCATGTGTGTGGCAGAAATGCGAGGCCAACCACGAATCCGGAGAAGCCGGAGATCTCTACGGAGTCCTGAAATTGAGTTGAGGACTCCATCGCAGGTTTCAAGGAACCCCCCGGTTCAGGCACACCTCGGCTGCGCTGTCGCCTGCGAAGCGGGCCACACGAACGGGACCTCACGGAGTGGAGGATGCTCCCATGGCCGGGACGAGACGCGCGGCGCGCCCGCGCTCGGCCTCGTGGCGGCGGGCTCCGGCCGGTCTCGGCACCGATCTTTGGAGCAACGAAGCTGTCACCCGCCCATCTCCACAAACAGGCCCTCAACAACAGGGGGTCTGATCAGCTGACACGACGAACCCGCCGTGGAAATCGAGTCCCCGACGCAACGACCAACACCAATACTGCCAGCAGCCTCTGCCTGTCAGGAAGTTCAACCCGATGATGCAAGCGCAATGGCGGTGAAGAAGCACATGCTCAAGTGCGCCAGCCTTCGTCCACTGGGCGCCATGGCCGCCATGGCGTCACAGCCTCAGCCGCCTAATCGCAGCTCAAGAGCCCTCCTTGTGACAAAGCGAACCCATCACCGATCACCGCAGAGCGTCGTGAAAAGAGGAGACACACAGTGTTCACATAGAATGTCGTGTCAGGATTTACTGTACCACTCCTCATGCCAACAGCGTTACTGCCGATTCCGTGCATACCGCCCTTTTTCCGTCTCTCCAAGCACCTGCTCTCTTTGAGAGGGTGCTCTCCGCGAGGGTGATACGTGAGACGAGCGCAGGAAGTCAAGTCATCATCGTCGCAGCCATCTTGGCCTCCCAGATAACTATCACAGCGAGCTGCAGCTGAGACCTGCTTTTCCCTACAGAGTTGTTCGGATCCTGCTCCTGTCTGTGTTCGGTCGCACAATCGCTGCGGCCAGCGCAGCCATGCAGCCCATGAAGCTATGCAGACAACGCGGGATTGGCAGCAAGCATGTCTTCCATCGGCTGATGACGGTTGATGCTGGATGGAGAGAGACCGATAGATTCCCGACAGACAGGCAAACAGGCAGGCAGGTAGATAGATAGACAGATAGACTAGAACATCTTCGCACTGGCCTTCGTGAGTGGGCTCGGCACTGCCTCTGGCTCCTGCGCGCTTCGGAATGAGTGCAAACGTCTGGTTTCACAAGCTATGAAGGTGCACATCGTTGCAAGTTATGCCGCTGCAAGGGCTGAAGAAAATGCCCATGCCAAGTCCTGCAGGCCACCGTGCAGGCCGCGCGTCTTGGGCAAGGCCGGCAGGCTGCGGCTGGTCGCCAGCGACGACGGGGTCGAAGTCGGCAAAGCCATCGGCGGCCTGGCGCTGGGCCGCTGCGCTGTTGTCTGCCACTGCCCCTTCTGGCGCCTGTCGCAGGCGTCCTTGAGTGTCCGGAACTCGTCGAGACCACGGGTCCCGTGCCGCCTCGAAAGAAAGGGGCCGCGTCCTCTCTGAGCCGGTCACGGCTCTTTGGGCTCCCGGCGGCTTCTCGGGGAGGCTTTGGACCACCTCCTTGGCCAGCTGTCCCTGCACCTCCCGTAATGCTGCCATGTAGGACCTCCAGAAGACGAAATTCCCACAGGGCGTGCAGAAGGCAGGGACCCCTGCAGCCAAGAGACATGAAGGGCGTTGGCTCATCGGGTCGTCGCTTGCTGGGAAGCTCTGAGCGCCTGGAAGCTTCCTCCTTGATGCCTCGCGATGTGCCAAAACTCCGAAAGGGCTGCCGACTGCCTGCAGCCGCAGCCACTGTGCCTCGCTCCTGGCGTCTTGGAGGCCTCGGATCGGCTTTGCATCCCCACAGAAAAAGGAGCAACGGAGCAACTCGAAGTTGAGGCCCGAAACCCTGGCGGCTTCTCCCGGCGCGGGGCCGCAGGGCTGAAGCTCTCCTCGACCTGCTGCATTTGACGTTCACGGCTCAGCAAGGGGAAACAACACGGCCTAAGCGGCAAGCTGCGGAAAGGAGCCCCTTTTTTGTTCCTAGGGCTTTGCTAGCAAGCCAGGCCAGGCCAGTGAAGCCGAAGGTCTTGGCCGCTGCCATCCACCTGCACAGTGACGCGATTCTCTACAGATTCCATCTTGGGGCGCCGGCAGACGTCACAGTCCGTTAACCTGCGGAAACGAAGGTCTTCAGCAGCCACCGGTCCGTTCCGTCCTGATAAGGCCAATAATGATGACAAATGCAGCCATGCTCACTGCTCCTGTTGCGGCTCGAATGCCGTCCGCGCATGGTTGCAGCGAGCATTGTCGATGAGCAGCGCGTCCCCAGCCTTTCCAGGACAGAGACCCGACAGCAGAACAGGATTGGACAAGATATCCACCGATTTATTGAATGTACATTCGGTACCTACATGTCAACGGGGGTTGCGCCTGCAAGTCTACATCGTCGCATGTCTCTGCAGCCGCTGCCAGTGCACGGCAGTAGGCAGCCTCCAAGCAGGCTTAAATCTGGACCACGCACTGCCAAAGCTGTAATGCCTGTGTCTCGGCGTCCTCGCTGACTATCCGATATGAAAACTCCTCCGTGTCATCACTCGGCAACATTAGGCAACTTCACATTGAAGCAACTTCTCTCCTTGTGATCTGGAATGTAGAAGAAAGTGATCTCGGGCTCGTTCTGGCATGGCTCCGCTTCTAAGCCCCCATATAGGGGCGCCCTATCAGCGGTACCTCGGAGCCTGTGACCGCATAGAACGCTCGGCCATATGGGGAAACTCCGTCCGGCCTTCCGCTCGCTATCAAATAGGAAAATCGCTTAAATTCGCCTCGGGCTCGGCCGAAGCGGTCAGAGGTTCTCACAGGGATTCCCTGTTTCCCCACCTCTTAACCTCCCCAGCCCCCCCCACTCCCTTTTCACCCTTCCCTCGTCTCTTCCTCGTGGCGGGCGAAGCAAGACAGGCTAGCTTACCTCATTCGTGAAATTGATGCCAGAGCCTGAAATTTCTGAGGTACTTTGGTGCAAAGCTTAATTCCCTATTCCCCTTCAACAAAAGGGAGGTTGTAATAAGAAGTGCAATACGATGTTCAGACTAATGTCTACAGGATAATGCAGGGAATGTGCCACCTTTCAAGTGGGATTATTTAATCAGAGCCTCAGCAAATGCACTCTTTCACGCAAGACCGCACCTGTGTGACCTACCTGCTTTCCGAAACAATGCACCTGCTGCAAGTACAGGACGACGCGAAGCGTTTAAAATAAAGCATTGCTTGATGCCCCGCTCCTGACGCACTCCACTCGCACGGGGCTGCGGCGAAGAGCCTGCAAATGAAACACACACACACACGCGCGCGCGCGCGCGCAAAGGTGCACATGTCAAAAAGCGGCCGACTCCACCTGCAGCTCATCAGATGTCAAGCACGCGGCCAGGCGTCGGTGGGAGCAGATCTGCGTCTTCGCGCCGTGCTGGCATGAACTGCCACACTCTCGAAGAATTTCCAATGCAACATCATACCCCTCATGACACTCTGAGTCACTGCGCACATCGACATGCCGGATGCAAATCACCGCTTCGCATGCGTGGCCTGTGGATCGCCACGAGCTGCGAGAAGAATAAAGCCGTCAGGCTCGCTCTGGGCACCGGACACGCACCTCGACAAAGAAAAGCGCAGAATCCTTGAAGAGTCCCGAGGAGACAACTTCCCTGGGCTCCGCTTTGGAACGTCTCGGTGGAAGCCCAGCTGGATGTGCGGCTGGTTGATGCCACCCAGACCTTCCCAGGCAAAGGCAGACAGAAGCCCAAGTGGCCCCGAGACCTTACGCCTGGCTTCGGCGCAAGGTCCCGGATCAGCCCTCCGCGCGCATTCTCGGTGTAGAACCTGCAAAGATCTGCCAAGGCCAAAGCAGCAGATACGAAGTCGACTGCTTGAAAGCTCCGGGCCCCAAGAGGCCGTATGGCAGACCGAGGCAACGAGCCAAGCCCAGCAGCCAGGCCTGTCACACACGGCCGCACCCGCACGCCGTCTACGAGTCTACGTCTCTTTGTCTCCGTCATGTTTAGGCCTCGGCCACAGGTAGGCGAAAGTCGCCAGGGAGCATTGGCGTGGGAGGGATCTCCGAGTCCAACGGCAAACCCGAAAGCAACAGCGCCGGCGCCGAAGACGAGTCGACAAAGAGCCTTTGCACTTCGTGGAGGGCCTCGAGAAAACTGGTGGCCGTGCTAAAAAAGGTTTCAACGGCCCGTGCGTGGTGTCAGCCTCTTCCGGCAGCCACTTGACGACAAGCTTGAAGGACCGCGTGACCGCTCTCCTGCTGCAATCGCAAACAGCATAGTCCAAACAATGAATCTGAGGGATGGACTCTGTCCGCACCGGATCTTTGATAGCGTTCCACAGAAAGTCCTGTGCATGGAAGCCAGGACTTTGATCACTCCACTGTCGCATCGTTTGCACGATGGCGCGCTTTCGGCCGCTCCCTGCCTAGTCCTTAATATTTTACATACATGGTTCTTACATTGCTTGCGCGCAGTGCCTCTTCCGAGAAGGCTTCGAAGAAGTCGTGGCGGAAGCCTTCCAGCCCGTGCAACCTTCACATTCCCACTCCGGACATGTAAAGCAAAGAGAAGACGCCAAGACAGCTTGATGCACGCTCGCAGCAGTCACCTCGTTGTTTTGGGTTGTGCTATGTGAATAGAACATGAGAGCGCGCCTGAGTCGAGCGACATTCGGAGCCTTCTCGGCAAGCTTTGCCACCTTCGGCTGAAATGACCGAAACTCTATTGCATACATCCTCCTCCGTCCGGCCTTCTGCAGGCGTGACCGGCGACTCGCTGCCTTTGCCCTTGACGTCAGGTCACAGCGCAGCCAGGCCGCAGCCAGCGGTGCGGCACCCGCGCAGAGACCGGGGGCCGTCACTTGAAACTCGGCTCGTCGGGCCTTGCCTGGGGCACCTCTGCGCGCGCTTGGACATCCGAGCTCTCGGAGCGGCTTCGGAAGCGTCAGAGCCATTGCCAAACGGGGACATGCATCAAGGTAAAAAAGCTAAGGCGGCCAAGGTAAGGTGGAGCGGCGGAGCTAGTAGCGATGTCTCAGTGACTCCACTTCTGACGAGGGCTGCTCTTCCTACCTCATGGCCCAAAATCCGACGGGAGCAGTCACAAAATTTCAAATCAGGTGCTTCGATGCTACCGCGACGGCGCCCATCGGTCCGTGGCCGAGCCTTCTCCTCAAACTCGGAAACCAAGTTCTGCTGCGTTTTCACCAGTGTAGCCTGGAAAATCTGCGCCCAGCACTGCAAGCAACGCGATGCGACCGCACCTCCACACCCTGCGTCATGGCGTACTCACAGGCGCTTCGGAAGAGGTATTCTGTGTGGTACCTTCCAAGATCTTCCAAGCAGCTGTGCTTCTCCGAATCGTTGCTCCCGGCGCACCACATGCCCCTGATCGTGGCATCTGTGGTGTCGTTTAGCCGCTCGAAATCAGGCCACTGCTGCTCCTGGACGGCTAAGTGCTATAGGCCGCAGTGGCACTCTCTTCGACCTTCGACTCACCTCCTCGGAAGCGACGGCCCCCACCACTGCTGCGTAAGCCTTGTTCGCCAGAAGCATCTGCTGCCGGATCAGGCCGTACCTGCAAAATGCGGCGAGCACCACCCGCCCGCCATTTTCCCCTGCCCTGTCCGCCTTTGGATGCGCTGCGTGGCATCAGAGTAAAGGCGCTCAAAAACACCTTTCAGTACCGGCGGATTCCGTGCCAAGCCGGCTTCCATGATGTCCTCAGAACACCGCATCGCAAGCATGCCCACACGGCTAACTTCACCTCCCTGCAATTTCCTTCAGGCCAACTTTCTCCATAATGTTGTCGACCGTGCCGGCAACACCGGGGCCGGCATCTAATGACACGACCTGACAGCGGACTAGTAACTAGTAGCGAGTGCTGCACTGCAAACTCAAAAAGCCCGTATCAAAAGGAGGGCCGACACATGGATGAGAGAGACAACGAGAGACTGTAGCCAGAGAAAGAAAGAAGAGAGTGAGGGAAGGGAGGGAAGCGAGGGAACTAGAAACCTTCGAACTCCATGGCCCGTCCAGCCTTGATGTTCTCCATGCGCTTTCGCAGCTCGTCGATGGTGAGAAGCAGCTTGGAGATCTCCTCCTACAGGAGCGACGCGCTTGGTGAAAAGGCTGGCAGGTGCCCACAACGTGTCATTGCACAGCGCCACAGCGCCACCTGCTGCCTCTGCGTGATGCGCTTCAGCTCCTGGACCCACGAACGGCACTTGATCCTTTGCGGCAACCCCATGCCGAACACAGCCTGTTTGCACAACCCAAAAATGCAATGTGGTGCAGCCCCACTGAATTGAGCTCTTGCCAGGCGCATAGATGCCTCCTAGGTTTACACTGTTCACGCAGGATTGCGAGCCGTTGTCTTGCATGTCTTGCTTCCCGCTGTCCTCCCTCCAAAGACCACTGAGCCCCAAATTGACGAGGTGCCAGAATACAAATTTGCGAAAGGATCAAAATGCTGACGGAGGGTGTCCTGCACCTCCTTGGGATCTCCTGAGAGTAGCTCAGTCTACTCTAATCAAGAGCGTGCAGAGTTGCCGGTGCCTTTGTAGACCACCTCCTTGGCTTGCGGAGCTTCCGGAGCTTCCGGCTCCTGCGGCGTGGAGGATGAGCGCAGGAGAGAAGATGAGAGAAGAGAGAAGCTGCCGGCGTTCCCTGGGGGGAGGGTCCTTCGTCGGCACCTCCACGGGCGGGGCTGGTGTGCCATCCTTGGCGAAGCTCGCTGCGTACTTGGCCAAGGCCTCGCTGACCCAAACCTCAAATTGCACAGCAACGCCATGCGAAAGCCACGTCAAAGCGATGCAAAGCAAACAGTCTGCACATTCAGATGACGCGCGGCACGGCCTCGAACTTAGGCGATGCTTCCTTCATGGCCTTGAGTACCTCACTAGGCTTGTGCTCCATGTCACATCCACCGTGCACCGCACCGCCGCCAGTGCCTCCATCGGCGTCGGTTCTGCCGTAGCGAAAGCCTGCAACGGGCACTCAAGCAGAGACTTTCTGCGGAGTTGTATTGCGCCTGCATGAACTTCAGCTCGGTTTGCGGTACCTGGCAAGACCAGCCGGGGCTGCGACGGGGAAGGCTAAAGAGAGGGGCTCACCTTGTGGCCGGTGATCGAAGCCAGCTTGCTGAAGCCTCGGAGGGCCACCTCCATCGTCTGCCTGAAGGAGAGGTCGAACTTCAGAGCCTCTGCCTGATCTGCCTTTCTTTGCTGCTCGCGGCCCTCACGGCCCTCGCCTGTTGGCGGAGAGCCACTGGCCCATCTGGTTCCGCAGCTCCGCCACCAGCTGCTCCGCGCGGCGCTGGGCCGCCAGGGCCTCCTCGAGCGCCGCCAGGGCCTCAGCTTCAAGGATGCCTGCAGGTGCAGACTGCAGCTCTCTCAGGTCTCAGAGGTCGAGGACGTCAGGCCGTCAGGCTTTACGTGCTGGACTGGTTTTCCTCGCGGGCTTTTCGACGCTCGCTGCCATCCTCCTGGGTGGAGCGCCTTTTCGCGCGACTCCGGGTCGAGCTTGAGCACCGCGAGACGGGCAGGGCACGTGAGGCCGAGGCCCGTGAGGTCGAGCGTCGAGGGACTGAGACGGGTGAGGAAATAGGTTGCCTGCTTTTCAAGCCCACCTTCTTCCGCAAGGGCGGCTTGTTTCGCTACGCCCTATATGATGTGGCTTCTCACTTTTCTCTCTTCTAACTTGTCAGGTCCTCGCCAAGCCAGGCTTCGAGATGCTTCTCGCACGGCTTTGCACGGTGCCGCAGTGCTAGTCCTGCCCGGCCCCTCAAAGGCCTCCACTATCGCATGGCAGAGCCTGTGCAAGGGAAGGCTTCGGCGAAGCATGGCGAAGCCCTGCAAAGCGCAAAGCCAAGGCAGCGGCTGCATCGCCAGTGCGGCCACGTGAGGCTCGTGGAGCATGGCGAAATGATCTCCGCGGGCCAGAACCGGGGCCTGACCAGCACCCGCAATGGCCCCAAGGACTCTCGCTTCGATCTGGAGTCCCGTCCTTCGACGCCGCTTCTCCACCAGCACCCATTGACTTCAGGTGCGTGGCCACCGCTTCATCTCCCTGGAAAATCTCTGCCTGGCACGATTGGAACCCCGAACCGGAGCCCGAACCCCTCCTCTTGTCGCCTGGACGCGCTGCACGATCTCCTTCGCGGTGGAGTCGGCCTCAAGCTGCAAGCTCATGCAAGCTCTACAGTCGGACGGACGCCCTTCAAGCGGCAGCCGCCTCGGCGGATTGAAATTCTGCCCTGACCCAGAGCATCCTGGCAGGCAGTGTGATCCCCGCCGAGCACCGAGATCTACATCAGTTGAATGCCTGGCTCGCAGGGCCATCTCCGACACTTCGGGTCCTTTGCTCCGACTCCGACAGCAGCGACTGACTCCGCTTGCTGGGGTTGCGGCGACTCGCGAGCAGCCCCGCATACCAGCGGAACGTCTCGTGGATATGCTCCAAGACCGGTGCCACTTGTGGGCCTCTCTGCGCTCGGAAGAGGGCCAAAACAGCACGCAGCATGCGCAGGGGTGAGCCTAGCAGACGACGCACTGCTTCCTCGCGATCTTCGGCATTTGCGGATTCCTCACGGCATTACACAATAACTATTTTCGACGTCGAACGAAGCACCGGCTGAGCCAGGTCCTCGACTACCGATGCGTAGCGTGCACCGTCTGCAACGCTTTGAGAAAGCATCGCGACGGTTTCCAGCATGCCACACTCTTCGAAAAGGCCACCTGAGCCATGGCAGGAAATGCCTCGAACCCTTCCGACATTGCGGGAGCACTACAGAATCTACGGCGTTTTGTGTTGCCTCGCTCCGACAGGGATTGGGTGCCAAATTCGGCTCTTCAACCTTTTTGTTTTGCTGCCAGCTGCGCTCCAAAAGCGAACAATTAAGCCGCCTAGCTGCTTTGCTTATCTTTCCTTCCTCCCTTCGTGCCGGCCTTCCCTCCTTCATTCCTGCTGCTTCCTTGACAGTTCTTCAACGCGGCGCACTCTCAGCGTTGAAGATGTCTCGACTTCGGATCTGCCCCCACACTGCACTCCTGACTCCTTGCCTGCATCGGCTGCCACGGGGAGCAGCGTCCGCGGGTCCAGCAGCATCACAAGTGAAACTGCTTGGGCCGAGGCCTGAACACCAGGCTCCAGCAGATTCGGAGGAGGCATTATAAGGAGCCCTGTTGAGTCCAGCATGTCAGGTACAGGGGGTAGCAGTCTGCAACTGTGCTACGATGCTTGTATTTTGCCATGTCGTTGCAGTAACTATAGAATATAGAAGATGTCTAGGTAGAAAAGCCTCTTGAGTCATGACTTACTCTAGCTTGTAAAGTGTACAATGTAGATTTGATACAGCCTTGTACGGAATTCTTCTGCTTGGTTTTGCTTCTCTGCAAGTATGCTTAAAGCAAACATTCTGCGCTAGCTTCGGCTAGAAGGTTATGGCCGCTCAGGGAGAACACCTTCAAGAGGTCCCTCAGGCCTGGAAGACTGTATGCCAGAATCAACGCGGTTGTGCGCATGCTTGTGAAAAATAAGAAACTATTCGCAGAGATAGGCCACAGGTGCCGCCAATTGGCCTCCGCCTGTCTGGCCATCTCCAAGCAAACTGTGGCACCGAAGGAATGTCCAGCCAGCAGCAACGGCTCCGACGCGTCCACCACCGCCCGGACCTCCCAAGAGAGCAATGAGCATGGTTGAGCATGAGCCAACGAGCGCAATGAGGCAATGAGGCAATGAGGCAATGAGCAAGACATGTACGCATTGACATAAATAAATAAATATACATATATATATATATATAAGTATATATATATATATATACATACACACATGCATGCATGCATGCATGCATGCATGCATACATATATATATATATATGGAGAGGGGAGCTCCCTGAGAAGCTGCCCGACCTCGCCTCGGCCAGGAGCAGTTCTGCCAAGGCTTCCAGAGACGAAGGCCACCTCTGCATGGCAAAATGCAATGAGAAATCCTACTGCAGTTTGAAGTGTGCACAGTGTGATCATGTGTGTGTCTGTTCGCTTCACTCGCAGCAGCTTCTCCGGTCAGCATTTTTGGTCACTTGGCAAGTCGGGTGTTTCTGGCATGTTACGCTACGACGCGCGGTCTGCTCTTCAAGCACGCTCCAAAGGCATAACTGAATTCTCAGAATGCGTTTGGATGGTAGGGCGTATCGGCTGGCAGGCACGGGTCAAACTCAGGAGGCTTGCCCTGTCGGAGGGACCGGGCAAACAAGAGGAGAACTGACACCGTCCCCCACAGGAGTCCCACGATGACGCCAGCCTCAGGGAAACAAGACTGTCGCATGTTTGCCTGAAACTGCTGGAGTCAGGATCTGAGCGAGTCTAAGCGCGGGGCGTCGAGGATGGCACGGTACGGGTTGGCCAGCTTACGTACAAAGAAAACGACAAAGAAGATGACGGTGGTCACACACCAGCTGGAGATAACCCGCTTTCGAGTTCCGTGGAAATAGCCGATGCAGAATGCAGGGGCAAAGAGCTTGTGAAGGACAGTGGCTGCGGCTCTTTGCGTTGCAGATACATCCTTCCCCATCATCCGAGCCACAAATTGCGTCAAGAGGAGTGTCGGTGGAAAACGGATGGGAGATGCCGCTTTGTGCAGCGCATAAGCCAAGGCTGCTGAGCCGTAGTATTTGCTGTTTGCCACGGTGATGCCGATGGCCGCCAGAGCACCAGTAACATCAAGGCCCCTCTTCACAAGCTCATAGAAGAGTGTGTAAGAGATTATGGACAAAAACACTGAGGAGACCAGGTAGGCTGCGCCGTACCGCTTCAGCAAGTCCCTGCATTACTGCGACAAGGCCTACGCGTCTGAAAAAGCCATATTACAATATGATATGTCCAACTGCATGCGCGGGCAGACTGTAAGTTCTTGCTTCCCATGACAAATTTTACAGTCTTATAAACGAAAACCTTCTGACGAATCATGGGACCTCTCGCACCGCCTCCACTCCTGCAGCAAATGATACGAACCTGGCGTCTGAAATTACATCTTAGTGCTCCGCTCGCACGTGCGCTTCTGCCTGGCCTTGCTGAGACCTCTGGGAAGTTCTCCGATACGACCCAAGCGCGGCTGACGACCCGCGGGCAGAAACCCTTCTGGAAGCCCTTGTAGCCCTCCACATAGGCAAAGAACCCCAGCCTAAGCAGCCCAAAGAGCACAGAGGCGAGGGATGGACGAGAAAAAAGAAACAGAACGGGAAAATTACGGCAAGGGACGTGGCCACGAGCATGAGCCACTGCCAGGGGGTGGTGATGCTGGCGAGGCCCTGGTGTACGATGGGCACCACCTTCTTTATGCCGTAGGATAAGTACGTAGCCACACCAAGCACGGACCAGACCTGCACCGACCGGGACCGCTCCGGTGCAGCCAAGGCCACCCCAGCAGCACCAGACTCTGCCGCCTCTGCGGATTCCGCCGAGATTGTAAGGGCCGTGTCTCTTCTGCCCAGCTTAGCAAGGCCCGGGTTCGGGCCAAGCGCTTGGGCAACAAAGCCTTGGGCCTTCTCGAGGCCGCAGAGGGTGCAGAGAGAAATGACGCAGACACCGCAGCAGAAGAGCCATGGCCATGGCCGTCTCCTGAGCTGCCACGGGCGAGGGCGTGGACTGCCCATGCTGGCGCTTTGATCGATTAAAAGACTCCGAAAGGGAAGAGCAGGCGGCAGCAGGCAGTTGGCGACTCAAGAGTGCAAGGAGTGCAAGGAGTGCAAGGTGCAATCCCGGACCTCTCCCTGGGCAGGCTCTGGGGCCAGGAGACGCTCCAGGTTGGCACCGGCAGCAAGCTGGCCAAGGCTTGGAAGCCCGCGGCCTGCGCAGACTTGCCATTTGCCCCCAAGCCCAAGCCCAAGCCCAAGCCCAAGCCCAAGCCCAAGCCCAAGCCCAAGCCCAAGCTCGGCTGCCCCCGCATCGCCTGCAAGCCAGCGCCAGGCACCAGGAAAAGCGGAGGGTGGCCCGGGCCAGCCGTCCTGACACGGGGATGGACAGCTCGATGGCTTGCAACTCCCCCGCTGTGTTGCCTATTGTTCAAGAGCTGCAAGATCTTCGAGTCGCCAGTGACTTGTGCGGCTGGGGCAGCCTGCCCGATTCTGCGTGCAAACAGCAAGAACATGCCTAATGGGATACCTCGTCGGACATCGGGCCCGTCGAAAACTGGCCAGCGATGAAGCCTGCGAGCATGTTCGCCTCGTACACTGCAGGTCTGGATAGCTTGCTGGATTGCATGCGCAGAGAAAGGCTGGCCAGGCCGTGGGGAAGTCAAAGACGGCAGAGTTTGGCAGTCGGATGCCACCCAGCCTGAAAAAACCCAAGATCTCATGGAGTTTGTATTCGCAAGACCAGCTTAAGGCCAGCACTCTTGCTGAAGCCTGTTTCGGAACTCCACGCCAGACAAAGAGTCCATACCGGACCTGACTGAGACGCCCCCCTTTCCGATGCAGCAGCAGCAGCACCAGCAGCATGCAGACTTGCAGACAGAGTTGCTCCAGGAGCTCCACGTCTCCTGACATCTCTTCGCCCACCACATCCTTATAGCGGCAAGAAACTAAACCTGAGCACGCCTTCGGCTGCTCTGACTATCCGCCAAGGGTCGCTGGCCAAGCGCTGCACCAGCACCTCCAAGCGCTGCCGCCGCTCCTCCGGCCCAAGCGCCGCCAGCTCGGCTGAGATGCCCGCTCCTGCAGAAAAGCGCTTAAGGCCAGGAACACGCCCCGCAAGCATCTGCTTAGCGCTTCTTCTCATGCGCCCTTGCGGCCCTTGCGGCGCTCTGGCCCTGGCGCCTGCATCAGCGTTGTCGGTGCTCTTGGCGGCCTCTGCGGCCAGGTCCAGCAAGGAGGCTGGCGGCGCTTGGGCCTCGGGCGTCTGGGAGTCCTATAACGGTCCTAACTTCTGAAGACTCTCTGGGCTGCCGGCGAAGACGCTGCGCAGGAACTTGGGCCAACGGACGTGAGCTGCGCCCACCAAGCAGTGTCGCGGTTCGCCCTCGAATGCAAGCGCGAGCAGCCGAGCGAGGCGATGCGAGGTTTCGAGCTCCAGGCAGTTTGGCCCAGGACACTGGCCAGAATGGCCATGCCTCTCACCAGGAGGCCACTGCTAAGCAAAGGGCTCTTCGCTGCCGAGCGGGAGGCCTTGGGGGTTGCTGAGCGAGCCGATGCCACTAGCCTTGGCCCTCTGCACTGTGCCCTTTTGCACCGCCATGCCCACTTCGGCCTGTCAAGCTCTGCCGCTCGCAGGCGACGCACGCCGTTGCGGGCATTTCTCCGAGGCCCGAGCCCAAGGCCCCCACTGCACGGACACGGCGCCTGTGGCAAAGGCTGGACCCTCGCCTCGTGACAAGGGCGCCGTCGCCTTGGCCGTCTCGGTCTGCAAAGGCGGCGAAGGCATCGAGCGTGCTATTGGCCGCGGCATAGTTGCCTTGACCTCCGTGGCAGATGGCCGTGGCAGGTGTAGCGGAGAGAGCGAGAGAGAGAGAGAGAGAGAGAGAGAGAGAGAGAGAGAGGAGACCGTCAGACCGTCCCAGCTGGGGCCTGGAGCGCCAAAGAGCGAACTTGTCGAAGAGAAGAGCACGGTCAGAGGAACGTCCTGAGGGCAGTGCAGCTCCAGACAGCGGCCCTGCTCAAGGCCCCAAGGCAGCAACCCCATGAAAAAAGCGCAGAAGGTGGCGCAGACCGTGGACTTTGGCACCGTAGGACCTCAGTCTTCGCAAGCTCCAGACACCAAGTCCCTAAAGCTCCGTCTCTCAGTTGCCTGGCCCATCCGATTTCGAAAGCTCCGTCTGTACATGCTGTCTGCTTGGGTTTCAGGCTTCTGGAAAAGGTGATGGTCGAGTGCAGGCAGCATGGCATCGGCCAGCGCTCCAGCCAAGTGGAAGAGGGAAGCGACACGACGACCTCGGGGCGGAGCCCAGTGGCGCTTTTTGCTGACACCGCCCCCATCTCTTCAAGAACAGCGGCGACAAGAGATCACACGAGCCTATGCTACGATGGATTGTTCTTGATCTCTGGCCCATGGCTGGCATGAAGTCGCAAATACCCTATCGACTGTCTTACAACTGCAAACGGGCGGAACCGGCATACGAGTTCGCCGTTGCACCTTGCCCACTCCGCGACTGCAAAGTGCGGCCCGGCGCTAGTTACTTCAAAGCTCCACCACGAGGCTCATGACAGTATGACAAAACGTATGACGCTGCCTTGGGAGACTTCGGCTGAGCGCACGGAAGCCTCCTCGGAGCCGTGGGGAAGTAGGAAGACTTGGTTACTGAAAGGGGGCCAAGAAAGCTCTCCTCGGAGACGTCGCAGCGAAGAACTTGGAGCTGAAGCGTGCTCGCCTCCGCTTGGGAGGGCAACAGAAGCGCACAGTCCGCAAGCGACGCAACGGGGCCTGCAGCCAGTTCCAGCGAGCCTGCACCTGCGACTCTGCGACTCATCCCGACTCACGGCGGCACGTGGTCATGAGTTGCGTTTCGCCTCGTCTGGCGGACGCCCAGCCCGTGACAGAAGACACAGAGACTTGGCCCCTTCTTCCGCAAGGAACTGGGCCGTCACCTCAACGTCTCTGGCATGGCGCAAGGGGAGACGAACAAAAGCGAGGCCCCGGCCACTCCCAAGGCACCTGTACCGCCCGAGAGGACATGGGTTCCGGCTGGGAGCTTGCTGAGCTTACTCGGCCTGAGCTTAGCTCGCAACGATGAGCCGCAGAGGAAGGACCGAGCTCCGAGCTGGGAGATGACGACTTTGCCGATGTTCTGTGCTCGCTGGAGAAACTGGAGTGCACGCACACCTAGCGGCTAGCGGCTCAAGCTTGAAGCCTCCCCAAACCCGAACACTGCAGGCTGCCTTCCTCCAGACCCTCGAAGATGTGCATGTGGATGGGCTTCAGCGCCCCAGAGTCTACGCGGTCTTTCAAGCGCTTCAGGTAGGCATTGTACCTCTCCATGCGAATCGGCAAAAAGGTGAGAGCCTTCCGCTTCGTTCCGGTTTTTCGAAGCTGAAAGGGCCCTGGCCCTTTTTGCCAAACCTCTCCCTCCTCCTGTTACTGAGAAGGCAGTGCACGATGGTGTGCATGAATCAACACAAACCGACCGAGTCAACGCACGGCCGTACAAGTATCACTGCACCAATACTTATGTACACGCTTGCATGCCACTGCATGCGAAACACTATTTAACGCTCTATGTTTGCATGCGTGAGTGACAGTGTACCAACCTGAGCGAATCTGCCGCGACCCTAGCGGCCCTAGCACGGAGATTGCGATGCAAGCCTGCAGGCCTATAGGCATGCTATGGCATGCTTGCGCTTTGTGCCCTTGTTTCTTCGGAATTCGGCAGCGTACTGGGCCTTGCCGAGGGCGCATCCTACTCTCCCTGCCTCCAGGGCTCTCGTTCCATCATCGTGTCCGCGGCAATCTTTTCGTACATCACGTCCGGGCGGCTCTCCCGCATCTGCCTAAGCAAAGCGGCGTAGTTTGCGCTTCGCCGCTTCGCTCTGCTCCGAGGGCTTCGCTGGTGGGACCAGGTGCCTCTCTTGCCGATCTCGAGAAAGCGACCGCCACTGCGCAGAAACGCCAAAGACCGTGGGATGTAGTCATCGTGACCTCAGATCACCAGTCTCATCAATCCCCGAACACGCAGTGTCGCACTTGTCCAGAGATTCCCTGCATGAGGCAAAAACTGAGGCTGTTGAGCACCACGTCGACTCCTTCCAGCCCCTCCTCTGAGAAACGGGGTCAGAACCAAGGACCTTTGCTTCTAGATCTTCTTTGAAAGAGTTTTAAGGAAGGACTGCTTTCGGCTCTCTGATTCCAGGCTCTCCTTCTCTAGGAAGGATCGCATCTCTTCCTCGAAGCGCGCTCCGTTGCGGCTGCTCGTGATGTGCTTCACCCCGAGGCTGCGGAGGTACTCGTGCTTCTCCTGCAAGTCAGCCCCCAACCTGAAAATTTATGGAATCTGCAAGCCTACTCGTTCCACCTCGGCACCAGCCGTCGCGTAGACCTCTGCCCCAACGTGCTGCGCGTACTGAATCGCCACCAGGCCCACACCCCCTGCTGCGGCATGGATCAAGACCTCGCTAGCTCAAAGAGTCTCCGTCGTCTCCTCCTACTGACCGCATTGCTGTGGGTCTTCAACGCGAAGGGTGCTCGGGTGCCGCGCCCTCTCACCGCGTTTCAGCTGTGCCAAATCTCCCAAAGCTTCCTCCACAGTCACGAAGATGACCGGCATGGTGCAGGCCTCAGTCGAAACTTGAAGAGGGTCAACAGGAGTCCTACTTGTGATTCGCTGTTCGGAGTTCGCCTTCACACTTTCCCTGGTAGGGCTCCCTGTCGCGCTCGGGCAGTCGGGCAGGCAAGGCCCGCCGCGCTTGCAGTTTTGAACCGTAGAAGCCCTCTACCCCACCGAGCACTCCGGCAGTCCCGCCCAGAACCAACTTTTGGAGGCAGGTCTCTCAGAGGCCTTTATAGGTGTGAGAGATGGGTTCACGTGTCAGCTGGGGGGCCCCCCGATTTGGTTACCCTCTGTCGCGATTTCTCACAGAACGGAAGCGAAGCTTCAGAGGCAGCTCGAAGTCAAAAACAAGGGCCGGGCCTCTTCAAAGGACCAGCTGGAAGGCTTCGGCGCTATGAGCGGCCTTGGGAGTGTCTGCGGCTGGGTGACTGGCAAGCTTCTTGGAGGCTCTCGGTACGCTGCGCTGGCGCCAGGCAGTAGCTGCTGAGGCATCCCGGTGCCTCGCCGAAGACGTCCTCCGCCAGCCTCCCCGAAGTGAAGTGGGCGACAGAAATAGCAAGACACAGAGAGAGAGAGAGAAAGAGAGAGAGAGAGAGAGGCGCCTAAGATGATCTCCGGTGTGCTCTGCAAGGTCCAGCACGGTGCCCGCCATGTCTGCTCCCGGCGGACCGGGATCGCCGGGATACAATCCCATGACCTCAGGAGGAGAGCCCGGCCCAGATGGAGAGCGAAGTGAGGCAAAGCGAAGCGAAGCGAAGCGAAGCAAAGCGAAGCAAAGCGAAGCCGGAGAGTCGGATGGTCTTAGTCTTGCGACAGGTGCAAGTGCTGCCAACAACAACAACAACAACAACAACAACAACAACAACAACAACAACAACCACAACCACAACCACGACCACCACCGCGACATGGCCCGTGGTTTATGAAGTGCAAAGTAAAGCCTCGTGCCCATGCCCGCAGCACCGTTTTGTGAGGCGGTGGAGAAGCAGTGTGCTGGTGGTGCTGTGGTGGTACGAGCCCAGAACTTGCAAGGCCTGATGTCAGTGTCACAGCGTGTCTGTCTCTTCGAAAGCTTAAGGCTTCTGCATGTTTCTGCCCTCTGCCGGCTGGGGGTCCCAAGGCAAGGCCTGCGAGCCTGCGAGCCTGCCGGCCTACGTCTTCTGGGTGACCCGGCATTGAGGACGTCCCGAAAGTTGAGGCCTGGGCCCCGCGCAGGATTACCGAAACTCGCCGGTACAGGGGTCCGCTGGGTCTCGGGCCTACGGCTCGGATGCGGAGCTGCACGGAGCCCAGAACCAGAGGCTGCCGCGTTTGCGGCACACCGCGCAGACCAGTCCTCGTTCTGTGAGTTCTGTGCGTCGAACCCGAGCGGCGAGCGGAAAAGTGCTGTCTGATCTGTCTGCACCGTCTTGGGGCCCTGCAAGGCTCCCCGCGCTGGCATGTTGAGGCGCATGGGCGTCTGGGCTTTTAGCTCACTTCGCGTCAAGCGCCGGCCGAGCACCTGCCAGTTTGCAGAAGGGCGGTGCGGCAAGGCGGCGCAGTGCTCGAAAGCTCTGGAAGACTTTCGGAAGGCCTCTCCGTTGTGCCAGGACAGCTCCTGAGAAGGCCAAAGCCTCTCTGACCTACAGCCTGTCTTCCGGTCTCCTCCTCACGCGAGTCTGATTTGGACCTCGGGGTTTGTTCGAGAGAGTTTGTGGGGTCTGCGAAAGACTCATGACTCCGAGTCGGTGGCATCTGTGTGAGCGCAGCTTCTACGGCTTCCAGAGGCTTCGAAGAGTCCAGATCCACGCAAGCCAGGCGCAGTCTCTCCGGTTCCTGCCGTTGGCGATGCGTGGGCGATTTAGCCAAATTTGGCCACATGGCTCCTTGCCCGTCATTGCTGTCACTGCTAGAAGTGCAGCACGTTCTGATCTAGATGTAATATATGCACTTCCAAGTGAATGGCAGGCACAGAGACACTCCAAGCTTTTTCATACGGTAGTGTTAGCGGCTGTTTGCGACTTTGGAGATGACAAAACTTCTTTTCAACACGTCAGAGTCGGTTGGAGAGACCTCATTAGAGGAGATCCTGATTGAGGAAACGAACACAGAAATGCCGTCCTCCAGCCGCGCGGTACGTGCGAGGCCCCAGAGCCCTGCATGAATCGGCTCCGGCTGGTCCTTCTCACAACGCTCTCGCCTTGCGCTCTCACTGCTCTGATCTATAAGGCACCTCGGGACGCAAAACCTGCTGTGTCGCTTTCGTCAGAAACACCAGGGGCAGACCAGCCGCCAGTGCGGCACCTCGCTCGCACCGCATGCTGGGGGAACGGTTTATGGAGGGTCAGCGGACTTCCCCGGCGCAAACATCCTGTTTTCAACCAAGCATCGGAGCACATGGAGCGCCAAGGCGAGCACGTCCACATCGTCCGTCCCGTGGCATTTCACGGATGTTCGATGCGAGTCATCGCCGAGGCCCCCCACGAAGACGAGCGCATGCGCTTCGAAGCCGCGGAAGAGCTCCTGCAGAGCCTGAAGATGGCAGGCTCGCAGAGAGCGCAGTCATCGGCACTGCGGCGGACTTTCACTGCTGCGACAGCGACATACAGCGACTGCGACCTGGCACTTAGGAACCTGCCGCCTCATCTTGGAAGTTGCCAGTCTCCTCCGCTGCGATGCAGCGGAACTCTTCCATGCCCGACTTCCTCCAGCGACAAAAAAACAACATCTGGGACGCGCCGGGGGCCAAAAGGCCTGAGATCTTCCTGTCGCCCAAGGACAAGCCATTTTGATCGGGACGTCGCCTCCGATGCCTCACGGTCCCACACGGCCCCACACGGCACGTGACTGCAGAACCCCCACCGGCCTTCGCCTCAGCGAGCTCTGGCAGCGGCCGCCAGATCGTACTGTACAAGGCTTGCTGCTCCGCGCCGAGGCGCCCAGAGGCTTGCAGAACCTGCGGCGGACTGCATGGCGAAATCACAGATCTGCGCTTGACGCATCTCCCAGCTCCGGATTCTAAAGAGCGTCTTGCCTTCTGGAGGTGTTCATCGCGGACTTCCTGCAAGTGCACGGAGTCGAAGAATAACAGCGTCTCCCCCGCATCATTCAGAAGCCAACACCTGAGCAACGAGGCACCGATGTCCCAGTCTTGGCCAAGTGGCTTCTGGCCTGAAGGCCGTGGAGTGCTCCGTCCAGTCCAAAAGCTCGAAGTGCGACCAGACTCCAATGGAGTATGCCCGGCCCATGGGCTGAAGCCTCACACGGAAGCTCTCGCATCCGTCCAGTTCACAGTGCTTAGCACTGCTTTTGCCTCTTGATGGACAGCGGGATCTTCAAGGAGCCGATGCCCACAGCAGGGTCCGCCAGAGCCATCAGAGCTTGGAAGGAGCTATCAATTAGCGACGGCCCAAGCAGGAAGCCAAGCTCTGTACCTCGCGCGGAAAGCTGCCACGATCAGAGGCTCAGGGCATCTCGCGGCGCACCGTCCCTTTCCATCTCCAGCCGCGCGAAGCCTTTCCGCTCGCTCTTCTGGACTTGCACCTCGCAATACTCACCACCAGGGCCTAATGGCAAGAAGCGGTACTCTTCGCTCAACGGCGCATATGGAGTGATAGGCGATATTTGGTGATGTTGGTGCTACGAGTTCTTTGCCCCCCGCGCGTGCACGTACTCATCCATGTCCATCGGCCACTTAGGTGGATCCGACGCAGGGCACGTTACTGAAATACTCGGGTCTAACACGCAAGCCTCAATCGGCATCATTGTGCCGCCTCGCCTGCCGGACGCACCGGAAGCGCCGCTGGAGCGGGAGGCCACTTTTCACGCCAAAAGAGTACATGAGGTCCACGTCCACCTGATAAACCAAAGAACTTGGCAGGACTACGACCCTCGGCCCACAATTCACTGACAGCTTTCAAGACAGTCGGTTCGACTGGGACCTTGGTGAAAGTAGGTATCTCTGTGTCTCAGCTACGGCAGAGTTGCCGCAGGCCTCCTCCGGGCAGCTTCGCCTGAGCTGTGCCAGGTCGTGCTTGTCCTCCTCCGCACGCTTCCATCCGCCGGCTTGCCGGATGAGGCTCGCCTGCCCGCCAAGGCTTCTTGTGAGGGCCCAAGGCCCAAGACCCTGCAGGCCCTGCAGGCCCTGCAGGCCCTGCAGGCCCTGCAGGCCCTGCAGCCTCAACGTGGGTGGACAGGATGTGGTCCTCGGGGTCCTCCCCGACCGCACTCTCCACCTGCCGAATGCTCACAAACTCGAAGCCTCAAGGTGAAGCTGCTCCGGAGCAAAAGCGGACCTCCAGGCGCCCGTCCTCCCAAATCAGGAGCCGCAGCTCCACCGGCTCCTAAGCACCATGAGCGCCACACCAAGCCGGGGACGGACATTCAGTCGCCTCCAGCTGGCCCGACTGCGAGAGACGGAGAACCAGAGGCTTGGCAAAGCCCAGGCTCTCGATGCACCAGGCTTCCTGCCGAAGATCAACACGACATGAAATGAAGGAAGCCCGCTTGCCGTTCCCGGCCCGCCTGCTGTCCGAGGTGCGCCCTCACGCCGGCAAGGATCATCTCCAAGTAGCATGCACCGGGCACCACCACCTCTGGTTGAAAGGAGCTCGGCGAGTTCGGGTCAGTGTCACATTCTGTCGTCGACTGCCTCACCGTGCACGATGTGGTGTGACAGGAGCTCCAGTACGTGGCCATCAAGGGGACCTGCTTGGCTGCACGCAGGCACGCAGGCACGCACATTTTCCACGCTTAGGTTCGACCTCTTGGGGCCCGGGGCCCGGGCAGCTCAGGACGTGCACCCCGTCCTCTCGCCTCGCCTTCTTGCGGATCAGCGGGTGGCTGTTCTCCCGCCACTCAAAGCGCTCACGGCCTGAGAACTCCGCTCAAGCGCTCGCATGCGCTCGCGTGTCCGTGTCCGGGGCATCTTGGGCCCCTGCCCAAGTCGATGCCTAACGGTCGAGGTCGCCTGGCCTGCTGCAGCTTCACCATCTCGTCTGGAAATCTCTGCTATCTGACTCGCGCTTCTCTACTTCCAGCCTTCTCCGCGAGTCTCAGCACCACACACCCGTTTGTGCCGCCGAAGCCGAAAGAGCTGACTGAGGCCGCAGAGGATTCCACCTGTGATGACTGCGCTGGACTGTTTGTTGCCCTGGCTATCCGATTTTCGGCAGTGCCTTTCCCGCAACGGAGCAGTTGGGAAAGAGCGCAGCAAAGTCGTGCGCGTCCTCACAGGCCAAGCAATGCACCGCCACGTGCCGCAACGCGCGCTGCAACGCACGCAAAGAAGTCTGCCACCTCGGCAATGTGTGGGTTTAGCGCACGAAGGTGGAGATTGGCAGCGATGGCCGGAACAGGACGCTGAAGCTGCGAGGCCTGACACGGTCGCTGATACGAGCAGCCGGACATCTTGTACCGACATGTACAGCTCCGACTGTTTTCGTCATCTGGTGCACGCACACGAACCGCCATAGACTTGTTCGTGCAAATACGAGTTGAAACTGTGTGTGTGTGTATATATATATATATACATACATGTATACTCTAACAATGCCCCGGCAAAACCATGCTTGTCTCGACCCCTGATGAATGCATGGCACCGGTCAATCTATCTCTTTCATTTCAACATAAAGAATGGCATACATATCTCGCCAGTTTTTGCATGACACCTTTGCATAGCCCAACACTAGTCATGACAGCATGTGGTTTTGAATAGAGCTTTCCGGCATATATTGTAGCATATGAAAAGTTTAGTGAAGCCTGACGTCAGACAGGCAAGCTGCCCGGAAACTGCCTATCATTTAAAGCTACGTGCAGGCGACCAGTTCAATCTTGTGGTCGGGTCCATGTACATACATATATATATATATACATATATATATAAGTCTTTGCTGCCTCTAATTCCCATACAATGTTTCGTATGAGTGCTAGCTTGTTTGGTGAAGCCATGCTACATAGTTGACAACCTTACAAGCTACAAAGGCAATCATCATATTATGGAGGTTGCTGTATGAATGCTCATGCCACAATGTGGACCTGCCAGGAATAGCGAGAAGTCCATACGTCCCAATGCCCTCATAAGATGGGTCAGGAAATAGTGAAGCCGCATTTCAAGGAGACCGTGTTTTGCCTCCAATGCGGTGTGAGGAAACACTTGCACATATATATATATATATATATCTGCAATATTAAGCACTTGTTGATATGTCGTTGTCCACCCCCTTCTGGTCATAAGGTGACCGGCGTGCAAACACCTTTGTTCTGCATACATCCTTGCAAATTCGTTCACAGTATCTTCATACAGATATGTAAGTGTGTTAATGGGAACCTTACTTGAATTATCTGTTTAAAAAACGAGTCCCACTTCTAAACTATCAGCGTAACCTTCGAATCATGTCAAGCTTTTGTGGAGGGCTTGGACAGCTTTGAAGGATTTAACCAGTTTGGATAACTTCAGATACCGGACATACTTTTCGAAGCTTTCTAACTGGACCGAACCACCCAACTTACTGTGGAAACTCCTGCCCTTCTAAACGATTTCACGGACATGCAGGTTTCCAAATCTTATAAACAACCTGAGTGCAGCAATGTGAACCCTCATGCAAGCTGTCGAAATACCTCTTTAAACTTTAAACTACCGAAATGCAAGTCTACATGGCAATGATCTGAACCCTGTTTAGCCTGTCGAAGTAACCTTCGAAATAGTTCAATCCTTTGGGACGGCTTGGACAACGATTCGACCATGCAACCAGACAGCTTCAAAAACTTTCAGTCTTGACGACTGTGCCACCCACATCAACTTATCTCCATCATTCGCACAAGTTTGACTGATCTCAAATTATGTAGATGTTCTTCCAATACCATTGTATGAAATCTACCCAGCTGTCTGGCTGGTAATGGCTGGTAGATCCAAACACCCACTTAAGATATGTCAACCCTGTTTCAGAATCTTCAGCTGATTTTGCTTCGAATTGACTTATACAAATACACCGTGCGCTTTGAAGTATGAAAACATGCTTGCGCTAATTGTGTACGTGCCGGTTTGAGTCACATTTATACAGGATCTACATACAAAACCTCACTAAAAAGGGCCTGGTTCGAAATCCCCAAGTCATGGGATCCGTGTGTTTGGTACCCGTTTCGGAACCAGGACTCTTCTGATTCAGGACCCTAACACCTAACTCGTTAGCCTGCACCGAAGTCCCACAGAGCCCAAGACGCTTTAATTAAGATGCATTACACTTCAGAGCACGGTAAGACTTCCTTCAAGTATTCTATCGCCTTGTTTCGTAGGTTTCCAGATTGGAGTTGTATCAGAGGTTGTCTTATATCCCAAAGAGAGGAAGGTTCGGGGTTGCATAGGTATTCCTTGATAGGAGTGACGTCTTGCTTTTCAGGATCCACAGAAAAAGGGGGGTGCGTGAGCAGGCACGGATAGCGGCTCAGGAATGGACCAGTCGGTTCACCTCCACCAACAAAGGATGGATAACCCAGGGAGCGGCATGGCATATATGCAAAAAACATACATACAGAAACATGTGTAGAGGTATGTATGTATGTACGTATGTATGCATGTATGTATGTATGTATGTATGTATGTATGTATGTGTGTGTATATATATATGTACATGTCCATGGGCATATTATGCATGGAACGAGAGAGCGAGAGAACGAAAGGAAGAGCAAGAGAAAGAGCGATAAAAAGATAAAGAAAGCGAAGAAAGAGACAGACAGCGAGAGAGAGAGAGAGAGAAAGAGACAGAGCGAGAGCGAGCGCGAGAAAGAGCGAGAGCGAGAGTTTCCCCGGCGACGCGGCTCTCTTCTCACTCACTCTCTCTCTCTTTCTTTCGCCAGG